>JBAMJV010004002.1:0-128997 GCA_037951105.1 Echinarachnius parma | reverse complement strand
GGACAATAAATACAGCTCCCTACATTCTGTGGGAAAACATTTCCGCACGCAATTTTTATATGGGAACACCATTGCAAATAATTGTAAGACTTTTCTTTACGAAAAACAAAATCTAAATGAATGCTTACAATTAAAAACATGAATTTAAAATGGTATATGTACATCTTTCCTTTTTCCAAGAAGACTTATAATTCCTATGATCTAATTAAATGAAGAGATTTCAACCAAAAGGCGCTAAATCCACTCAAATACACAAGAGAGCTACACTGAACTGGATTGTACATGGCTTTCAAAAATGATAATCCTGAAGTACAGCGAGTGACTTTAGCGCCCTTCTCTTTCTCAAACATCGATAGCGCACTGGAATGCTTGCCTCTACTGCCTTGCCGTTGAGATCTGATCCCGTGCTGGCGGCCGTGGGGGTCATGTTGGGCACTTTACTGGTGTTGTTCTCCGACTGGTGAATCCTCTCCTGGGGGATGCCGAGAGTCCTGGACGCCACCTGGGCCATTTTGGTGTAAAGGCCCTGGCCCATCTCAATACCACTGTGTGTGAGGAGCACGGATCCATCGGTGTATATGTGTACCAAAGCACCCGCCTAATTAGAAATTATAAGACTTAAATTAAAAATTCAAATGATTGTATCAAAGGACTAATTCATCTGATCATGCTAAATTCCCGGATATGATGAATAAAGTCATATTGTTGTACAGCCCTTGACCCATCCCAATGATGCCATGTGACAGGCAGTGGCGTACCCAGGATTTTTTAAGGGGGGGGGGGGGGGGGGGTGTCCGTAAAGATTTTCGTAGACGAGACCAGGTACTTTCAAAGTTTTCGAGATCGCGAGACCAAGTACCTTCAAAGTTGAAACCCCTCTCAGTGGGGGGGGGGGGGGGGGGGGGGCGTAAAAAAATTCAAAGCCGAGACCAAGTACTTTCAACATTTCGAGTCACGAGACCGGCTAAAATTTGAAAAGGGGGGGGGAATCCAATTCCCCAAAACAGCCATTTTGGGGTCAAAGGGGGGGGGGGAGGGTTGACCACACCCCCCCCCCCCCCCCTGGGTACGCCTATGATGGTGACAGGAGCACAGAACCGTCGGTGTAAATAACAGTTTTGAGAAAGTTACCGAAAATATTGGCCTAAACTAATTGATCAATATTGTTGAATAAGTATTACAAAAGGGCTTGTGTGGTAAAATCCGAACCTAAGCATCGTAGAGTGCAGAAATATTGGAAGAAATCCAATGGCCGCCCGTGAATACATTAAAACGTGTACGCGCGCTAGAGCTGGAGATATCGACAAGTCCACATACCAGATACCACATGGGGACCGCGTGGTCTTTGCACGTAGCGTATGCACGATTCCGCGTTCACGATATCGGTCAGCGGCTGACACTGAGTTAATTTTGCAAATAATAATTAATTGGTGGGTGGTTTCCTTGCAAATTTGTATAATCCCATATTAGGTAAATTGTATTCTTTCACATGGTTGGTAATAAGAGCGAACATTTCATTTTGTGTTGTGTGGGGCGTTTCCAACTACTGTCATTCAGCTTTAACAAGTGGTATAGGTCTCGGGCTTCAAATTTGTGTAAGGTCTTCGAAAATTGTTGGACGCCCCCCCCCCCCCCCCCCCCCACTTCAATACACGACTCCGAAGCAGTGGTCTCGGTCTTGGCCTCGAAAATTGTAGGAAGGGTCTCGGTCTCGGTTTCGAAAATTGTTAACAGATACCCCCACCCCTCTCCTCCCATTACACTACTCTCAACCGGTGGTCTCGATCGGTCTCGGCCTCGAAAAGTGTATAGGCGAAATACCCCCACCCCCCTTGAAAAAATCCTGGGTACGCCAATGGCTTCGGCGCATCACCCACATCGAGCTCGATTCACCGTTCGCCTTTCGCCTGAACATTTATCTTTCAAAGCACGGCCCTTACGACACCGAGCGATCCACTGCCTCGTATCGTCACGTATTTGACATCGTCAACACCTATTTTCTGATTAGCCTGCGACATCGAGCAATCTACTGCCTCCTCGTCGAGCGCCACATGTTTTTCTTCTCTTCTCGTCTGCGAGCATCATCATCTCCACGAGTGTAAACGTCGAAATCGCGGGCTTCACGGCGCTTCAGCCACGACAACGAAGTCGCGTTCCGCCGGGGTTCCGCCTACAAGTCTCTGCATCATAATTACCTTTAAAAGAATCACTCAACAAACGCAAGTTTTTATTATTGAATAAATCAACTTGAGTTTGATATTTACTCGAACTGAAAAAATAAATGTGGCATACCTGATTAAGGAACACTCCTCGAAGGAGACTCCAAATTTGGTTGGTATCACGGCTAGACTCTCTTCTCCACCTGTTCTCGCTAAATACAAAACAAAAACAAAAACATAACTAAGTTCAGGATTAATACACTTATTTTAATTTCAAATTCCATGACCTTTGCAGCAAGAATTCCATGAAATTTCCATAACTTGTCACGATGGGACACTAACAAGGATATTTGCTTTCTCTCTGTACTCGTTGTACTGTTGTCCTCATTGGTCGTAACCTTGTAGTGTTTATATATAACAAACGATAAGCATAGACGCAGACATAAGGTAGGATTCTAGACACAAGTATAGAGATGCATAATGCTGGTTCAGGGGTTGATTCACAGACCTCGCACCCCGTTGGTGTCACCTCGTATTCAGAGGTAAGACACATGATTGTTGAAAAGAGGTTGAAAATTACCTCTTCGCGTGTGTTCAACCGATATCGTCCCGCAGAGACTTCGGAGACTGATAATTCAACGGGACAATGCTTTTAAGCGTGATAATAATTCCTTCAGCACTCTGAGAAACCGCGTTCAACGTGAAATTAAATTTGAAAAATTAAGCTTTTGCGAACGCAAAGTAACCACCTTAAGAAATCTGAACCTGGTAAATGGCACAAACAAATTCGCCATTTATCTGGATTGCCTCGTCAATCTCTTACTCTGCACAATGAAAGTGAATCTCCATTTGATAAAGCCAACGAAATAAATGGTCACTTTGCCAGGATATGTTCATCGCTTCCTCCTCTTGATACAGCCTCACGGATTCCAGCGCCTTCAGCGCCTTCACTGCCTCCTGTAATTCTTCGTCACCAGGTGTATGCTCGCTTACGTCGCCTGAATGTCTTCAAGGCATCTCATCCAAATGATTTACCTTTGCGTTTGTTTCGCGAATTTGCATTCGAGTTATCTGAGCCTCTTACTGATCTCTTCAATCGATGTCTACTTGACGGGTGTTTTCCAGACTCCTTCAAAGTCGCATCCATTTGTCCGAAGACCAACCCAGTGACTTCACTTGACAACATTCGGCCCATTTCCATTACGCCGATCCTCGCTCGCGTGTTTGAGGACGTCCTTGCGGAGTTCATCATGAATGACATCAAGCATGCCATTGATCGTCAGCAATTTGGAAACATGAAAGGAAGTTCCATTAACCACTATCTGATTGATATGCTTGACCGGATCCTCAGTGGCCTCGATCTTCCTAGCCACTACGCTCACATCTGCGCGGTTGATTTCTGCAAGGCCTTCGACCACTTCAATCATACGATAGCAATTAACAAACTCATTCAGCTTGGTGTCAACAGAGCTATCATCCCCACTATTTGTAGTTTCCTCTCTCAACGCTCTCAAACTGTTCGATATCATGGTGTTACTTCCAATTCCGAGCGTACATCTTGCGGTGTACCTCAGGGTACTAAATTAGGCCCCATTATTTTTGTAATCATGATTAATGATGCTTCAATTTTATATCTTGATCGTTGGAAATATGTTGATGATTTAACTTTGGTAGAAATTTTGCATAAGTTTAAGCAATCTCAAATGCAAACAAACATTAATATGCATTCTGATTGGTGTTTATTAAATGATATGAATTTAAAAGATGAAAAGTGTAAATTGATGCAGATTTCCTTTTTTAAACAGCCTCCTCCTCCTTTGCAACTTATGATTAAAGGTTCCCCTCTTGAAGTTGTTAAACTTCTTGGGGTTATTATCCAAAATGATTTAAAGTGGGACCAACAGGTCAAGCGGATGGTCAGTAATGCTTCTCGGCGTTTGTTTATTCTTTTTAAGTTGAAAAGAAATGGTTTTAAAATTCTTGATTTAGTGTTAATTTTTACCATGTATATTATGACCACTGTTGGAGTTTGCTGCCCCTGTTTGGAGCCCTGGTCTAACTTTTAGTCAAAGTGATCACATTGAACATGTTCAAAGGAGAGCCCTCAACAAGATTTGTTGGCCCGAGTCTGACTCATACCGTGTTCTTTTACAAAGGTTCAACCTCGAAACCCTTTGTGATCGTCGCACTTTAATTTTAACTCAATTTGCTAAATCTCTTTTGCTTTCTGATCGTCATCGCCATTTATTGCCCCATACTCGTTTTGATTTAACCGGTCTAAATTTACGGAATTCTCAAATCCTCCATATGCCTCAGACTCGGACCCAACGTTATAGGCAATCCTCGATTCGATCTCTCATTCGATTACTCAATTAATGTACTTTTTAATATCACATTTAATCATTAGATTTATCTGTTATTGAATATGATCAATTTAATTTATAAATATTAAGAATATATTATAAATAAAGATGTATTCAATTAAATCTCAATTTTTAATTGAAAATACTTTGTAAACTATTAATGATCCTTGTATTTTTTTAGTAAATAAGATCAATTTAATTCATGTTAAGGATATTATATAAAATGAAACTTAGTCAATTATTCAATTTCAATTGAAGATACTTTGTAATAATGTACTTTGTAGTTGTTATTGAATGTTAAATTTAATTTGTGTTAAGATTTTAATACAAATTAAAACTTGTTAATTATCAACTTTAATTATAGACACTTTGTATAATGTACTTTGTATAAATGGAATGCGATCAATTTAATTTGTGTTAGGAATATATAAAAAAAATTAAAACTCGTTTAATTACTCAATCTTTTTAAAGATACTTTGTTGCCTCCTTTTATATCATATTACATTTGATTATTAGTTTTGTATGTTATTGAATATCATTATTTTATGTTCAGAATATAATATAAAATAAGAACGTTTTTAATTAAGTCTCATTTTTAATTGAAAATACTTTGTAGTAATTAATGTACTTTGTATCTGTTATTGAAAACGATCATAATAAAATGATTTAATTTCTCAATTTCATATGAAGATACTTTGTATTAATCTACCTTGTATTTGTTATTGAATATGATAAAATTAATTTATGTTCAGAATATAATGTAAGATAAAATTAAGTTAATTATTCAATTTGAATTGATGATACTTTGTATTTGCTATTGAATGTTAAATTTAATTTCTGCTAAGAATATAATACAAGTTAAAATTTTTGAATTACTCAATTGTAATTAAACATAGTTTGTATTAATGTACTTTGTATAAATGGACTACGATAAATTTAATTTGTGTTAGGAATATAACATGAATTAAGACTTGTTTTATTACTCAATCTTTATACCCTGTATTGCTTCCCTTTTGATATTACATTTGATTGTTAGATCTACTCGTTATTGAGTATGATAAACTTAATTTATGTTAGGAATATGATATAAAATAGATAGTGGGATTTGATATCCTTTAATTAAATAATTTCCATGCTCTTATTTTTGCATTTTTGTGATGCTTATTATTGTAATTTGTCAAAAGATATACATGTACTGTATTAATTTACACTTTGTTAGATTCAATATTTAGTTAGTATTACATATCTAAAAGTAAGTAACGAATTAGTAAATTGGTTCTTTGTTATTGTTATATTAAAATTAAAATTAAATGAGAATATGCATATTATAATAATCACATTTTTAATGTTAGTGCCTTTCTTGCCAAATGCTTTCATAAATATGTATTATTTTGTTGTATTTTGATGTTAAATTATATTTGTATTGTGTTGGAATTTATTTATTCATATATGTTCATATGTTCATGTACGCAAGGCATTTTAGTCCTCGGACTACAGTCTTGTTAATTTTGTTCAATAAATACCGATATATCTATCTATCTATCTATCTATCTATCTATGTGTAGTGACACCACCGGGCCTCGCACCTTCCGCGTAACATGGTTAACCTGCGCATATCATATAGTTCCGGCAATGCAATACCACAACATGTACCACCAGCAGTTCTACAAATCTTAATTTTCATTTCAGTGCTGAAGAAAATGCAGATAAAATGAAATTCCATGACGTTTCGTGACCCATTAAATAAGTGTACAATTTTCTCAGACTGTCAAGGCTTGGGCAACAACAAAAAAGTGAAATTCCATGACTTTCCAGGTTCTCCAGGCCGTGTGTGAACCCTACGCAATAAGAAAACAAATCAAAGCAAAACAGTAAAAACAAAGCAATGAATACAACACATTTAATTGACATTACTGGATTTCACTATGTCCATAGGAAGGTGACAATTCACGTTCTTTTTGTTTTATCTTGTTCTTTTTGCGTTTTATAGAACTGTACTTGGTGCTTTGAGAGAGACAGGAGGAGAGAGAGAGTATGTATGTGTGTTGTGTGTGCATTGGTGATTGGATGTGCCATTGATGGTGAGAGAAAATGAGAGCGGAAGAGAGCTGTGCATGGTAACTTGAGTGCATGGATGCATGACTGTGCCATTGGTGGTGTAGGTTATTGGCATTTTAATTGAGGTAAACCCATTCGATCCTGGTGAATCAAGTCTGTCTGAAGTTCATTGTCATTAATTTGTAAAAGTTTGTTGTATGCATTGAAATGCTTAGAATTTGAGCCTGAGCGACCAGAGGCGACCGAGCTGATGCCTTGGTCACTCTTAGCACTAATTTTGTGGTCACTATACACAGGTTTATATGTACATCGGGACCCAAATGGGGTGGTCGCTGGTCGCCTTAGGCAGGTGGTCGCATTACGCAGTAAGCTTTAATAACACATGATTTTTCAGCGAGGGACCAGAGAGCGGTCGCTATGAGCAGGTGGTCGCTATAGACAGGTGGTCGCATTAGCAGGTTTGACTGTATATAAACATGTGGTAGGAACTGTGGGACGAAGACACACCCAAGCAAACATACTACAGTCATATAGTTGAAGGGGGTAGTCGTGATTTTATGTGTTCGTCATGCAGCTGCAGTTTATGTTCGTTTCGTTTTATTAAACTTGCAGATCTGATTTGTTTTATTAGTTTGTTCAACCAGTTAACTTTTGATTTTGGAAAGATTATTATTCGCCTGAAAGAAGAGACTGGTTTTGGAGTAAATTTGAGTGCAACTTTTGGTCACCATCGTTGAGTTGTAAATTTAATTATTTGTAGTTTGACTTATTAAATAATATTAGGTTAGACTTGTTGAATGGGTGTTGTGAAAAGAGATAAAGATAATCTAGTTTAATTAGTTGCTCTATGTGAGTGTGAAAAAACTTATAATGAATATTCAATTCTCATTTATTAATCTAATATACATAAGGGGTGGCGTCAAAACTATCACTATCGTCCTACCGCGGGATCCCACTTGGGACGATTCGAGCTCGCATTTGTATTAGAACATGCGGGTTCGACCGTTCCACGCGGTACGCCGCAGCCTCCCGATCAGCTGTCACAAGCTGTGGAAAGGAATTCGTCCCGCCGCCAGCGGGACTCAAAGCGGCGGGTCGCGGCTTCCCGATTCTTGCCGCATGGCGCATACACGTGTACACGGACGTACATCAAGTAAATAATTTACATACACGCACGCGCACCGGTACCGACTATGACCGGCCTAGTGTAGAGCGTAAGCCATGGGGTTCGTAAAAGGTATTAGCGACGGAATGAGTTTGAATCTACATTTACAATATTCATAATCTACACCATTTTAGCTTTCCAATGCAATGATGTATGATAGTCCATGAAAAATAATTTCTCTTTGCAATAAATTGTTTGCACTAAAAAGTGATCGTTACTGGTTGAGCTACGGTACTACTATACTAGCAAGTCAAAACCTGCAGTCTGCACTTGTCAAAGTCATGCACTGTCATTACAAATCAGAATGTAGATTTTTATAAAACAAACTTTTACACAAACTCAATACAAACAAATCAGTAAACGTTAAATACATAACTTACTAACTTTAGAAAAGAAGTAGGTTGAAAATTGGTTGTGGATCAGGCCTCAGCGCAGCTAGCTCAGCTCAGGATTTGAATTGCATGCATGCATGATCCGCGTACACTTGTAGTACGTATCGTAATGTACGTCATCGAAAGCTAGCATGCAGCCGGCCGGGCCGCGCCGGGGCAACCGCGTCGGTATACGCACCCTGCCGCCCGGGCCTAGCTAGCTAGCTAGCTAGCTAGCGAAGTGCGCGCTACGCACGCGGCGCTATATCAAATACCACATTTGGTATCGTACCTGGTATGGTACTCTGTGACGCGACGTCCGCCTGGTTGGCGCGCGCGCATGGCACGGCCATCAGCACAGCTAGTATGTTGCAGTACACGTGAAACCACCGACGTACATGTACGTGTGGGTCGGATCGACCCTGGCTAGCTAGCTGGGCGCGGCATCCCGCGGCGGAACGATATCGTTCCCCCGCGGTAGGACCATGAATGTACATTCCCGTCCTCCTGCAGGGGATTGGGGGAAACAAATCGTTCTCAAGCGCTCTGCGGTATACCGCGCCCAGCCGATCGGCCAGGCTCGGGCCCAAGCGGGATCCTGCGGTAGGACGACAGTGATAGTTTTGACGCCACCCCTACGATCAAATATGTTATTTGCTCTTAGAAAAGTAAAGCGCTTATTAAAATATTTTGCTCTGACACGCGAGTATAGGAGTTGAAGATAAATTATGGAAACATGAAGTGGAAAATGTTCTTTTGGACATTTAGGATGGCACATCCCAGCTAGCCACCTGACGTCGGGCCGATGTCGGAATTTGGTTGCCGGATGTCGGCATATCGCCGTTGGCTCGAGGTTAAAATGTCCGCCAGCCCAACATCGTCACGACGTCATTTTTGTGATATATTGGCATAACGTCATTTTCCGACAATGGCCCAACATCATGTCATGAGAAAGCTGGTACGCATCCAATTGCGCCAGTGAGTCGCTTGATTCGAGGCGGAACAGAAGGGGTTTTGTCTTAGTTTCGGGGGATATACCCTAACCTAAACCCTAACCCTAACCCTAATTTGGTGGCTATAGGTCAGATTAGTGGCTATAGGTCAGATTTAGTGGCTATAGGTCAGATTTAGTGGCTATAGGTCCGATTTAGTGGCTATAAGTATATTTATAACTCGAATTGAATACGCGCGCATTAGTCTCCATTCAAGTCGCCCGATTCCAATTAAACGGGCATACCTTATGCGTTAGTGCCATAGTAAACCTGTTTGGGAAACAAAATTTCGCGCCCCGGGCACTAGGGCAGGTGCTAGTGTCGAGAGTTGTGTTACCTATTGAAAATGTCAACGTTTTTTCTTTGGGTTGCAAAGTTGCTCTTGTGTAGGCACTCATCCCAGCAGCGCTGTAATTGAACATCCTTCAACTGCTGATTACATATAGTCACGTCCCCCTCTTGGTAGAAGTTCATCTCCCTGATCTGGGGTAAATAAGGTGTGAAAAGTAATATTTATATTCATAGTAGAATAATGACAATGTCAAGTAACTGAGATATAAACTATACAGTGCCAGTCAAATAAAACTAAACCGGACTTTAATAGCTTATAAATCCACAATTCTAAACATAATATGTTGATATGGTATCATATTACAACTGAGGAGATTGCGTTTAACATGATATATCTTACACACTGATTACTTCACGCTTCACCGAACGCGACCTAATTATCCAAAGTCATGCAAATCTACCAGTGTCCAAGTTTGCAGTGTTCTTGTTTTGTGAATGGTTGCATCTGTTGTCTGATTTTCAAACATAACTTCATCCTACATGACATATTCAGGGCCCCCTGCCTCCAAACAGTGTGGTTGCTGATGGGAGGAGGGTGGGGGGGGGGGGGGGGGGTCCTCTCCCACCTTCATTTCATGAAAAACACAGGCAACCAGCTGGTATTTTGTTTTGATTCACCAAAGGTTTTTTTATTGATCACACACAACACGGCTAGCCAAACACACAATTTAACCTGTGCAATTGAGAACACTACACGGCCACACAATGTCACTGTCTGATCCAAGCACCAGCACAGATGAACTACCAAGCAAAGGTACCACTACAAGACAAATGACAGCCATCACTGTGCAGGTCATGGATAATTTACTTGTGAACAAAAAGTGTATTGCACTCCTGGACCGAATCGTCAGTAAAGCTGTGGAGAAGGAAATTGGAGATCTGATCAGCAAAGTGGAAAAAACAGAAGGGGACCTGCTTGACCTGCAGTCTAAACCACAGAGCACCGTGATTGCCAACTCTAAGCTGGAGCAGTCAGTCTCTCACCTAATTGAAAAAGTTCGGAATCTCAACAACTCGATCAATGACATTGAACAGTATTCAAGACGTTCCTGCATCCGTATATTCGGCGTAGAGGAGAAGGCTGGAGAGGACACCGACACGATAGCAACAGAGATAGTACGCCGGATCGGTGGCTCTATTGATCCTAGTGACATCGATAGGTCTCACCGCACAGGAAAGACGAGGAAGCCGCCAGCACCTGGGACCGCGTCAGCTTCAACATCGTTGGCGTCATCTACCAGGAAACCTCCACACCACCAGCATCATCGATCAATAATTATTAAGCTATCTTCGTGAAAGAAGAGGAGAGAGATCCTGGCAAACAGTAAAGGGTTAATGGGATCAGGGATTGCCATCGCGTGGAGGATCTGACTCAAAGAAATCAGGTCCTGCTTGCAAATACAAGAGAGACCAGAAAAGTTGTGACAGCATGGTCTTCAGATTGCAGGATCATTGCTCTAATTCCTGCTAGCGGAGGTAAAACCATCAAAAAGGTGATCAGGACTTAGACAATTTATGAAAACTCGGGACTATAAAACAAAAAAAAATGAATTATCTTGAACTTGTGACACATAAATAAAATGTTAACTTTCGTTAGGATGCCTCAAGCATACATTTTATCATTGTATTTTTGTTTTTGTTTGTTTTTCTAGTCAAAGGCTGACCAGGCTGCTACCATTACTTTTTTTTTTTTACCTCAAGAATTTTCCGAATTTGATTTGTGTGTTGATTTGTTTTGGTTATTTGTATAGCAGTGTAAGATTATGTGTGTATGTGTAAATTGCAATTCTTCCTATTTTACTCGGTCATGACTTTGTTTAAACTGTGTTTCAGATTTGCTACCTTTTAATTATATTAAATGATATAAGTAAATATAAATCGTTGAAAATAAATCCACTCACTATAAATACAATTAAACTAAATGAACTTGAGAATCATATAGACCCTTTAAGTGTACAAGATAGTTTGTATTTGAATTATTAATGTCAATATATGTTCAGCGAAGACTTTAATAAGAAATCTGATAGTTATGACTCACAACACTTTTCATTATTTCACTTAAATGCAAGAAGTCTTCCTAAATTTGTTGACAATTCAAAGATTTAATCTCATCCCTAGGGTATAATTTTGACATTATGGCAATATCTGAAACTTGGTTTAACTCAAATACAAATGTAAACATGTACAATAACCCTAATTATTCACTGGTTCATTTATGTCGAACAGAAAAGATTGGTGGTGGTGTTGCATTGTATATAAACGATGAACTTCAATATGTTTTGCGTAATGATTTATCTTGTATTACCAATAACTATGGCATTATTTGTGTAGAAATTAAGGAAAATAATAAATCAATTATCGTAGCATGTATTTATCGACCACCTAATACTAAAATACCATGCCTTACTGAAACAATTACTGAAGTACTTCAAAAATTGGAATGTAAAAATAAAGATATATATTTATTAGGCGACTTTAATATAAACTTGTTAAGTTATTGATCTCACACGAAAACAAATGATTTTTTAGAGTATTCATTTAGTATGTATCCTTTGATAGACAAACCAACTCGAATTTCACCAAATAGAGCTTCCTTGATAGATAACATTTACAATAAAAAAGGGAACTGACTCAAGAATTATTTAAGATGATCTTACTGACCACTTTCCAATATTTAGTATTTCAAAACATAATGTAAATTATAGTGTAAAAACAACAAAAAAGAAACAGTTACAAAACTTTTAATCACTGATTCGAATATACAGTTATTTAGGCAAACTTTGATAAAGTACAAATATGATATTGCAAAACAGTTTAATTCATACTTTGTTAATGTGGGGAAGAATCTCTTGGAATCAATTTCAAACTCAAGTAGTTTATTCACTGATTATTTTTCGCACCAAAACCCATCGTCATTTTTTTGTGAGACCTACATCTATTAATGAAATAATTAAAATGTGTACTTCAATCAAAATATCTAAAGCAAGTGGACCAGATAACATTTTACCTCGAGTTGTAAAAGAATGTGTACATTTATTTGTACATCCATTATGTGATATTTTTAATAAATCATTAAGCTCTGGTATTGTACCTGATAAATTAAAGTTTGCCAAAATTGTTCCTTTGTTTAAAAAAGATAATCCAGTTAGAAAGATTAATGTATGATAGATTGTATACTTTCTTGTCAAAAAATAATATTTTAATTCCAGAACAATTTGGATTTCGCAAAAATTATTCTACATCACTAAGTATAATTAATTTCACGGACCATATTTTATATAACATGGATAAAGAAAATTTGTCCTGTGGTGTTTTTATGGATCTATCCAAGGCATTTGAAACCATCGACCACCACATTCTTTAAAAAAATTTTTTTTATATAGACTTAAAGGCATTCCTTTACAGTGGTTCCATACTTATTTACTTGATAGAAAACAATATGTGATGGTAGATGGTGTCGAATCAGAACATTTAAATGTAGAAATTGGGGTACCACAAGGTTCTGTTCTAGGTCCACTTTTATTGATTTATGTAAATGATATGATTACTACGTGAAAATTGTTAAAGTTTTCACATTTTGTCGATGACACTGTTATTGTATATATGTTAATTTACTTATGTCAATAATGAATCAAGAGTTAGCAAAGCTCAATGAGTGGTTTAAATGTAACAAGCTGTTTTTAAATATTACGAAGACTAAATATATTATTTTTCGTTCTAAAAATAAAAAAATTGTATATGATATTGATCCTATCATAATTGAGAATATTGTTATAGAAAGAACTGAGATGATAAACTTTTTAGGTATTATAATTCATGAATCATTAGACTGAAAAAATCATATTGTTAATATCTCCTATAAGCTGTCAAGAAGTATAGGTGTGTTGTATAAATTAAAAACCTTTTTACCTCTCAAGATATTCGATTATATTACCACATTTTAATTATTATGGGGAAATACATACAAAGCTCATATTAATAAGTTATTTTTAATCCATAAATGTGCCATACGTATAATAACAAACAGTAAATTCCCACTCACTTCCCCTTTTTGTAAAGTTAAAAACTCTTCCATTGTTTCATCTTGTAAAACTGAATATATTATTTTTTATGTTTAAATTTCACAGAGGTGTCCTCCGTGAAGTATTTGATAATATGTTTAAGACTAATGATTTTTTTTCATACGTATCCCACTCGTAGCTGTCATAACCTCCGCAAACATATTGTACATTTCATAACAACCAGAGCCCATCCCTGCTCATTTTGAACCCATTGAAAATCTATTGGTTGACTATTTTTTGGTTATTTTTCCACAAAATTGATGATTTTTTGACTATTTTCTCTAAAAAATAGCTTTAAAAACTGCTATTTTTTTAACTATTTAAAAAAGAATAGTAAAAAATAGGCTGTTTTTTCAGTATTTTTTAAACTTTAAAAACACATCAACAATTTTTCCGCTATTTAAACAAAATATTCAACAAATTGGCATTTTTGGTGCTATTTTTGTCACTTTGAATAAAACAACTATTTTTTGCTATTTCTTTCTCGTTGTAAATAACATCAACGATATTTTGGCTATTTTTTCACTTTGTTAGAACAATCAATTATTTTTCCCCTATTTGTTCCCCTTTGTAATAAAAAAAGTACACACACACATACAAACAAACACACGCACACACACAAACACACATACCAACAAATACACGCACACACACATACATGCACACACATGTATACATACATGCACACACACACGGATGCACACATACACGCACGCAGACACAAACACAGGAACACATACATGAACACAATGATCATGACACAAACGTAGGAAAGTATTACTTGGTGTGTTACTTTAAATGAATATTAAAAGACAACAAAAATATAGTTTCACGAAAAATAGCAGAAAAATAGTTTTTCAAGATTTGTCTGAAAAAATAGCAATAACAAATATTTTTAAGGTTATTTCTCTCCTCCAAAAATATTAATAAAATTGCAAAAAAATCTATTGTTTGTCTATTTTCTTAAAAAAAATAACCAAAAAATACATTTTGTAAATATTGATTTCGCGTTCCAAATATCGATAGTAAAAATATATTTTTTGACTATTTTTTAATACTATTTTAAAACTATTTTTAAACCAGTTTTAGACTATTTTTCAAATAAAAATAGCAAAAAAATTTATTTTGGGGGACTATTTTGGGCTATTTTGGGGCTATATTTTTTAAGCAGGGATTCTATTCGTTTTACTGGCGTTCATGAATGGAATTCCATTAGCAACGATGTCAAATCAAGCTCCACTCTTACTCGATTTAAAGCTCTATACAAACGCTATGCATTTGATAATATGTCATCCATGGCTGACTAGATCTCGATCCGTCGTCCCTTTTCTCTCTCACCTTTCCTATCCTGTGTGAATGTGTGTATGCGTGTGATGTGTATAGTAAACCACTGCTATACGTAAACTTTTAATGTCATTTAATCGTAATTTGTAATTGTATAATTTGATGTAATGGGGCCTCACATACAAGCACATGCTGCTTCTCCGAGGTCCAGGCTAATATTCATAAAGTGTAAATTTGATCGTTAATTTTGTATTGTTTTATTTTGCCAAATAAACTGAACCTGAACCTGAAAGGAAATTCTTTAAATGAGCCCAGGCACCACACTTTCGGTCATAAGTCGCAGTGGATCTTTAGTACATAGAGCCTCAAAATCATACAAAATTGTCTCTGGGTGAAAATTTCAACTTTACGGGATTTGATACTTACATATTTCATCTACATTCTCTGAAAATTTCAGGTCCTAATTCGAATTTTTTATACCATAAAAAATGATTTTTCTAAGCAACCTTCATTTCGCTTTCGACCAGAATCTCAGTAAATCCACGCTGGCATTTCATGATCGATTATATTACTGTGAACATGGACGCCAGAGCTTATTGTGTCTGTGCTGCGACCGTAAAGCACCGCAGTGATTGGTCAGACTAATTCTATGGGGGTAAACCAGGTACCGTACCGCACTGCGCTGATCCGCCACTGAACATCAAAGAGCAGCGGCGTGCAGCGCAGCTAGGTAGCTAGCCAACCTAGCCATCCTATTGTATGAAGCCGCGCTGTATTCTTTTGTTCGGCGGTATAGTACGGTACTTAGCAGCTCAGTGCATGCTAAACGCATGGCACAATGCACAGTACATTTCGGTATGGGGCCCCCCGCGAATTTCTTTAGTGAAGCCATAATGCGTGTGGAGTTTAATTGTGTAACCAAACCTTACGTTTTATCATTATGCTTTTTATCGGCTCTACATACGAACATCAATTTTATATTCCTACTATGACCCCGCCTCCCCCTGTACACACACTTTTTATACGCGGAGCGTATGCATCAGATTTGACCCCCACGGGGCCGGCCATCTACCCTTCCCCTTCCCCTTGTACGTACGTAAGTAGCTAGTTACATTCAGATCAAGACGATCAATCGACCGTCCTAGTGTACCTTCTGGGGATTCCCGGATTAATCTATGTTTTCATACGGGGGATATGATTTTCGATGTATTTGCTAACAATATACGAGTCGTTTCTTCTGTGGTTGTCGGTTTTCTTTAGTGTGATACTTTGAAAAAATAGCATTATAGTATTGTTTACTTCTACTTTTGAATATGAATTTTTAAATTATCTAACCCTTTTTTGGAAAAAAAAAGTAAGTGATTCGCCACGGGCGAATAATGATATTGTCCGTCGAGAATGTACTGTAAAATCACCCCCACGCAATACAAGCGGAATATTTTACAAAAAACACGATTCATTTGCTCTAAATAATCGTTTTTACTAAAAAATTAATGATTAAATATGATTTCTTCTAGTCCTTCGAACATACTGCCGTGTGAAGTTGTGTAGCCTACGGGAAAATGATGCAACACAATGATGTTGTGGATTTACACTATTTAAAACAAGCAATCTGATTGGCTCAAAACCAGTTTCATTGCCGCAAAATAATTTCTTTTAGAATTATAATGAAAGTGAATCGACTGGAAAATTACGAAAGAAAAGGTGCAATGGGAGCGTTAGTAGACCTCTTTATTATCATAACTACCGAAAAGTGTATTCCAAGTTTGAATTTCAATAAAAGATAGCATTGCTCCGTAGCCAGTAGCCGCTTGGATTGATTATCAAAATACGCTTCTCCGATGTGACGATTCATCGTGTAAAGTGTACTGTTGCAATAAGTACTGGGGCGGCCGGGGGCAGGATAAATGAATGGGGCCGTTTCTGAACATCATGAGTTCATTGTTAGAAGGGATAACACTGTGCCGACCCACCAGCTATGTTGAAAGGAAACCGACGTGGCTTTGTCCAATTACGTAATGCAGGCGAAAGCTTCGTTGATTGGCTGATGAATTTTGCGCGTGCACTGAGCTGATTTCATTACTTGTTGATCGATCACGAAAAGCGAAACAGTGAAAGCTAACTGTTCAGCTTTCGCTCGATGTGTGAGAGTGCTTTTCTGAATGATGCAAAACTTTAGAAGCGATTTTCTCTGTTGTTTAACAAATAACGAGGCTCTGGTCCACGTTATTAAATTGCATTTTTCTCGCCTTCAACAAACTTATATGTATCATAAGTTATACATCATTTTAAAGCTGAAATCATAGAGAATTCAAAACACTAAAAATCTAAATTTTGATATTCCCCACAATTAACCGAAAGTGTCAGAGGCGTACACAAATGTTCTTTTGAGAAAAAAAGGTGAACAGACACATCCATTCATGATGGAACAATACAACTTCAAACTTGGAACGGGTAATGTTTGCATGGCTGGATAATTAGGTCGCGTTCGGTGAAGCATGACGTAATCAGTGAGTATGATAAATCATTTTAAACGCAATTTCCCAAGCTTAAACATGATGCCAATATCAACATACATATGTTTAGCATTGTGGATTTAGAAGCTTTTTCAAAGTCCGGTTCCGGTTTGTTTGACTCGCACTGTACAGTCAAACGTGTTTTACATGTATATGAAGTCCACTGTCTAAATTTGTTCGATATTGGGCGACCTGATTCAGGTTTTGGGCCCTAGAATTGGAAAACAATGTTTTTTTACTTCGCAAACCAGCCCGGGGGGGGGGGGGGGGGTCTGTCCTCATAGAAAGGGGGGTATCATGCGTGACCAAGGACTTGCCAAAAGCACCCTAAACGAGTATTTGCGTGGTGCAAAAAATACACCCTAAGCAAGTATGATTATCGGTAATTTGATACCCTAAGCAAGTAATCAATTTTGTGTAAACCCCTAAGCAAGTAGTTTTGATACCCTAAGCAAGTAATCATTTTTTTGTAAACCCCTAAGCAAGTTATAACTATTTTTGATACCCTAAGCAAGTAAGCTGAGTTTTTGAGACCCTAAACGAGTAATTTATCTTGTTGAGACCCTAAACGAGTAATTCATCAGCCTAAAATAGATACCCTATTTCCTGATTTTGGGTGATTTTGAGACCCTAAACGAGATACTCGAGTATCTCGCCTGATCGTGAAAAACCACCCTAATTACTCGTTTTCTTGGTCACGCATGATACCCCCCTTTCAATGAGGACAGACCCCCCCCCCCCCCCCCCCCCCGGGCAAATTAACCAGCGAAAAAGGTTGATAGATCTACCAAACGGAGAATGATGATTATACCTTCAGTTGGGAGATGTCGAGCCTTGCGGCGATGTCCGTCATGAAAGTTTCGCAAATGATCATGGATTGGGGAACACCGAAACCACGGAAGGCCGTGTTGGAAGGAAGATTGGTCTTGCACAAGTGACCTCTCACTCTGACCACAGGAAAGCGATACACATTGTCAATGTGTAATACAGCCTCTCCAACACCTGAAAGAAGCATAAAATTAAATAGCAAAAAGAAAGAAAAAACAATTGAAAAGCTGAAATAGTAAAGTAAATTAAAACCGTAAATACTGAATAAAACCCATGACTAAAATGCACAGAAATCAGTTTGGGCTAGGATATTGGTCTTGCACAAGTGACATCTTAGTCATGCTACAGGGAAGTAATACACATTGAAAATGTGCGATACAGCCCTTTTCCATCACCTGAAGAAGAACAAAAAGTATTAAGAGAGCTGAAATAGTGAAGTAAATTAAAATAGTATATAAAGAATAAAAGCCATAAATGAAATCTCTAACAAAACGGTTTTGGATAGGATATTGGTCTTGAACAAGTGACTTCTTACTGTAGCCACAGGAAAGTGATACACATTGTCAATGTGCGAAACAGCCTTTCCAATACCTGAATTTAGAGAAGAGTAAAAAGGTAACAGAGCTAAAATAGTTCATAAGATTAAAACAGATGATTCTGAATATATAAACTCTAAATGAAATCCATGAAGGCAGTTTTTAATATGATACTCGTTTTACATACGAAAGGATCGATACACATTGTATTGTCAATGCGCAATACTGCACACTTCGTAACCTGAAAGAAGCGGTAAATAAGTGAGTTTATTTAAATAAATTGATGAATGGAAAAAAAAAGCATGATTCAGGCTGATTGAATATATTGTCAACACAATTATTGCGATACGTATACAGATCTAATAATAATAATGAAACATTTTTATATAGCGCATAACACATAAGCAAAATTGCATGTCTCTATGCGCTTTCAGAAAAGAATACAAAAGGAATACAATTGTGCACTGGGTTCATAATTATTAAATTTTACGACATGTACGAAGTGTTAAATAAATGTGTTTTCAAGCTCGTTCTAAACCTTTTATATGTATCTATGTTTCTAATGTGTTCAGGCAAGTAATTCCATTACAGGGGCCGCATATGAAAATGATCTTTCCCCGTATGATCTTGTCATTGTGAGGGACACAAAATAAAGACTTTTTGCTCGAGCGTAGGGTTTTTTCTGGCTTATACTGTGTTAACAATTCAACAAGATATAATGGACCAAATTGATGAAAACACTGATAAGCAAATAAAATTACCTTAACATGAATACGGGACTGAATGGTAAGCAATGCAAATTCCTTAAGACTGAAGAAATTGAGTCATGTTTCTTTGTTTGTGTTACGAGTCGCGCTGCTGAATTTTGAATGAGTTGTAAACGTTGAATCTGTTAATCTAACTTTGCTACACACATAGTTATGATATTACAAAACCTTTAATTTGTCTATGCATGTCAGCCCGAAAATTGCTCAATTTCGTGATTTGTGTACAAAACATATGGAAATATCAGTTTTCGTAAAATGAGGTATATCATTGGTTATTTGGTCTTGTTTACATTTTATATGTTTGTTTTGGGGTTCAAAATAGTTGAATTATAGTTAGAAATAAAAAAATAAAAAAATAAAAATACATAAGTTAAAAAAACAAAGAAATACATAAAAAATAATAAAAAGAATAGAAAACATAAGGAAGAACCTGGCTCTTCCAAATTTTGTTGTATTATTATTCCAAATGCTCTAAAGAATATATGTAGTGAAAACCAGAGTTTAATTATGAAGAATATATGATTCATGGGTAAAAATATGAATTGTATGACCTTATTTGCATAAATTACCATAAATATGCAAATTAATGAATTTTTCAAAAAATTAAAATTACCATTGTATTCTATACACTTCACTTATCATGCGTGCAATTTTTCACGGCGATCAGCCACTCCGCGGCCGAGATCTTAGGGGGGGGGGCCATAATGCCCCCCCCCCCCCCCGGCCTGCTGAAGACCTCAAATAGCCCGGCCTTTTTAGGGTTAAGTTATAATCCTACCAACTGGAAATAGTTATTCCTAGTGTGTCATTTAAACACTAATCAGGCATTTCATTTTATAAATCTTAACATTTAAGACAATTTTCAAATAATGGGCTAAGTGACACTCATAACCCTAAGCATTTCATAACCGTAGAAGTCCCTCTTGTTTTAAAGCTAAATAACATTAATACTATATCTGTTATTATGTAGGCCTACTTGCCTATAAAGAAAGGAAATTAAACTAAATGGATGTTACTGTTATTACGTACAGCCCCAGAAAAGTCATGACTATAGCCAGCATTGCAATAAAGCTTGATGTCAAGTGCTGAAAGTCTGCCATCGTTGCTGTAGCCGACTCTGTAGCGTCCAAGGAACGGATTCCTGCCACCAGTAGAACACATATCCTCATCTCTGTCAAGCATGCACCTCACTGGTCTATTGATTCTGGTGAAAAAAATGAACAACATTTAAACAAACTACATACATGTACACCCCTCAAAAAAAGTTCGGAAACTCAACTTTGATCGATATCATTCTTATTACCTCCGCCAACGGAGTTGGAAGGAGGTTATGTGATCGGTCCGGTTTGTTCGTCTGTTATGCGCATGTGCAGTCCAACTCTCCAACTCTAGCTATACACAACAACTGATATCTGACTGTGCATATAATGACAATGATAATAATGCTCGTTTCCTTTTAATTTAGTTGACTTTATACTATATTTACACTCATCCAGGTGATGTTTGTGCGGGTGACCGAACGAAGCGTATTTGATTAAGCCACTGTCCAAAAGTTCACCCCGTGTTTTTCAGTTAGACCACCAACCGTTTCACATCCTGATGTAGCCAGGGTGACATCGAGGAAAAATCTTTGATTACGGGGCTTTATTGTGATGTCATAATACAATATCTCTTGCAGCGCGCGCCATGCGGTGAATAGTGGGCTCTGCCGTGTAATATAACTATAACAAAATATTATGGAAATCACGTGACTGTGTTGAGCCAATCAATGACTCGCATTTTGCCAAGTCATATAATAAAAGTCTTTATCGCTGTCTAACATGTGCCTCACTGATGGTCAACTCAGTCTGCAGCAAACAAACAATAACAAAATACATATTTTGAACAACCTACAGGTGTATTATCAGACTATTTTTCATTCCCGAAAAATGTCTGTATATCCATCAGATTGGAAAAGTACCCCCTAAAATAAAGAATTCATTCCTGCATTGCCATATTTATAAGCGGAGACTACTGTTTTATGCCATTTTAACACATATTAAAGGGATAGTTGAGTTTTGGTATAGAGGGTGATACACAAGATACTTTTTTGGTGAGATAATGAAAACCTCAGTGTAAAATTAAAAGAGCAAACAATTCTAATGAAAGCATAAAGTTTATTTGATCAAAATCGGTTCGTAAATAGCTGAAATATCCATAAACATAACCATTTGTAATAATTGTGGGTGGGGCTCCACAATATTCGATAATTTTGAACCAGTCGTTAACAAAATTTAACAAATGCTTCCTCTTTTCAAAAATTTACAAATTAATGAGGTTTTTAAATAATTGTTTATTATCTCTCTAACTAATCACTATTTCAACAAAACATCACATGCACAATATTTTATTTAAAATGGTTGAAACCACCCAGCTAGCCACCTGACGTCGTGCCAACGTTGGGCCGATGTAAAATTCGTTTTAAGAGGACGTTGGGCCGATATGCGGCATGCGACGTCCCCGCGACGTGAAAATGTCCGCCAGCCCAACATCAGCTCGGCGTCTTTTTTTAATGCTGGCCCAACGTCATTTTGCGATTTCGGCCCAACATCAATTATTGACAATGGCCCAATGTCAGTTCTAACGTAGGCCCAACATCGATTACTGACGTTGAGAGAACATCAAGTTCTTTATGATTATCAAATTGTACTGCAATTTTGTTTTTTGTTATTTAAATAAGTTTCTTTATTGTATTTTAATGTATGTTTAATTTTTGTATTTCTGTAAAAAAATATATTTTGTTTAATTTGTTTTCTGTATTTTGTATGTACATACGGACTTGCTGAAAAACAGCCTGAAGGCTGATAGCGAGTTTTTATTGCCGTGTTTAAATAAATAAAACAAACAAACAAACAAACGTTGGCCCGACGTTAAAATGTCCACCAGCCCAACATTGTCCCAACATCATTTTGTGATGTGAGGCAAATGTCAATTTCTGACAATGGCCCAACACCGAATCCTGACATAGGACAGATATCAAATTCTGATGTGGGCTCAACGTTAAAATGTCCGCCAGCCCAACATCATCACTACGTCATTTTGTGATATTGGCATGACGTCAATTTCCGACAATGGCCCAACATCAACTCATGACATTGGACCAACATAACATTATGATGTCGGCTCGAGGTTAAAATGTCCGCTAGCCCAACGTTGTCACGACATCATTCTGTGATGTTGGCCCAACGTCAATTTCCGCCAATGGCCCAATATCAAATCCTGACGTTGGGCCATCATCAAATTCTGACGTTGGCCCGACATTAAAATGTCCGCCAGCCTGACATTAGTCCAACGTTAGTTTTTATTGTTGGCCCAACATCAAATCTTGACGTTCGCCCGACGTTTGAATGTCCGCTAACCCAACATTGGCCCAACGTCATTTTCTGATGCTGGACCAACATCAAAATTTGACAATGGCCCAATGTCAAATGGCCAACGTAGGACCAACATCAAAAACGTAAAAAGAAATTGGAAAACATGCATAGATTCCACGTCCGATCCATGCTTTTTGTTTAACCTTCACACACATTCATTCATAAATCATAATTCTCTAAATATCCTATTCCTACACCTATTGCCTACTCCTAAACCTATCATCCTAAACAAACATAGGTCGCAATCGGTATAATATATATACACCTCTTCTTAGCATGTATGTTTTGTAATGGTTAGTATTTGCAGAGCGTTGAATCTGAAATAATCCACCTTCAAATCATATTCATAACACTATTTAAAGGTGTTATTTATATTCTTATATATCCTTCTAAATTATATACAGCAGCAAGGACATGACAAAAGTATATTTTTAAATATAAATAATTCCAAAAATCGAAAATTTTCATTTCACTTACGATCGCTTATAATCGATCATGAATTCCCCGATAGCAATACTTCTTTTTTTTTACTTTTGAATTACTAATGTTTGTAATCGATCAAACGAAATTCAATTCATTCAAGATTCTCAAAGCAAGTTAACAAAAATATTATAAGTATCCAGCTAGCTAACTGACGTCGGACCGGTGTCGGCAGGCCGTCGGCAAGATCGCGGTCGGCAAACAGACGTCGCGCCAACATTACGCCAACGTCGAATTTCAGTTGGAGGTTTTGGAAATGAAATATGTCGGAAAATGGTTGTAGTTGAATGTCGTGCCAATGTCATTAAGCTGACGAAAAAAATACGTCTCAAATAAAACGTCGCGCTAAAATCGCACCAATGCTGAAACTGATACGAATTTAAGAGCTCGATAGAGGGTTGTAATATTAATGTTGGGCCGATGTCAATAAACCAACATGAATATGACATCTCAAATATGACGTTGGGCCAATGTTGTACCGATGTCGGAATATATCATTTTAAGAGGTCGGTAAATGGTTGTGGAATTGATGTTAACGGATGTTATTAATTGGACATCAATATGACATCACAAATATGACGTCAAGCCGATATCGCGCCGATGTCTGAATTGGCAGCAATGACACGAGTCAGCAAATAGTCATGAAATCGATGTTCAGCCTATGTTAAAATTCTGACATGAATATGTCATCTCCAATATGACGTCGGGATAATTTCTCGCCGATGTTGGAACTGGTAGCAATTAAAGAGGTCGGTAAATGGTTGTAATATTGATGTCGGACCAATGTTTTTATTGGACATCCATATGACATCTCAATTATGACGCCAAAGCGATATCCTGCCGATGTCATAAATGGCACCAATGAAACTAATCATTAAATAGTCATGCAATCGATGTTCAGCCGATGTCAATATTCCGACATGAATATGACATGTCCAATATTATGACGTCGGGCTAATATCGCGCCAATGTTGAAACTGTTAGAAATTTAAGGGGTCGGTAAAATGTTGTGAAATTGATGTCGGGTCACAGTTATTAATTAGACATAAATATGACATCCAAAATATGACTTTGGGCCTATACCGCACAGATGTCGGAACTTTACGAAATTTTAAAGGTGGGTAAAAGAATGTGAAATAGATGTTGGGCGGATGTCATTACTCCTACATAAATATGACATCTCTACTATGACGTCAGTCCGATATTGTGATGATGTTGTATCTGGTAGCAATTTAAGAGGTCGGTACATGGTTGTGAAATTGATGTCTGGCCAATGTTATTAATTGGACCTCAATATGACATCTCTATATGATGACGCCAAAGCGATATCCTGCCGATGTCAGAACTGACAGCAATTAAACAAGTCGGCAAATGGTCATTAAACTGATGTTGTGCCGATGTCATTAATCCGACATGAATAAGAGATCTCAAATATGACGTCGGGCTAATATCGCGCAGATGTTGGAACTGGTAGCAAATTAAGAGGTCAGTCAAAGATTGCAAAATTGATGTTGGGCTTATGTTATTAAATATACATAAATATGACCGCTAAAATATGACGTTGGGTCAATGTTGTACCGATGTCGGTACTGGCGACCATTTGCCGGCTTGTTTCATTGCTGCCAGTTCTGACATCGGCAAGATATCGCTATGGCGTCATCATTGAGATGTCATATTCATGTCTAATCATTGACTTCGGCACAACATCAATTAAATGACCATTTGCCGAGTTGTTTCATTGCTGCAAGTTCTTACATCAGCCTGACATATTTATCACATTCATGTCTAATTAATAACATCGGACTGATATCAATTTTACTACCATTTACCGACCTCCTTAATTGCTATCTTTTCCGACATCGGTGCGATATTAGCCTGACGTCATATTGGAGATGGCATATTCATGTCCGACTATTGGCATCGGCGCAACATCACTTTTATGATCATTTGCCGACTTGTTTCATTGCTGTCAGTTCTGACATCGGCATCATTGAGATGTCATATTCATGTCGGATCATTGACATCGGCTCAACATCAACTTAATGACTATTAGCCGACTTGATTCACTGCTGCCCATTCTGACGTCGTAGGATTTCGGTTTGACGTCAAAATTGAGATGTCCTATTCTTGTCTCATTACTAACATTGTCCCGACATTAATTTCACAACCATGACTGACCACTGACTGAATAATTGATGTTGGGTCGAAATCGCAAAATGACGTTTGGCCAGCATTAAAAAAAAAAAACGCCGCGCTGATGTTGGGCTGGCGGACATTTTTACGTCGCGGCGACGTCGGATTTTTAATGTAGGCCCAACGACTTTTTACATTGGCCCAATGTTGGCACAACGTCAGGTGGCTAGCTGGGTAGCGACCTCTTAAATTGATACCAGTCCCAACATCGGCGCTATATTAGGTCGACCTCTTATTGGAGATGTCATATTAATGACATTGGGCCATTGTCAAATTATGATGTTGGTCCAGCATCAAAAAATTACGTTGGGCCAATGTTGGGTTAGCGAACATTCAAACGTCGGGCGAACGTCAAGATTTGATGTTGGGCCAACGTCAAGATTTGATGTTGGGCCAACAATAAAAAATAACGTTGGGCTAATGTCGGGCCAACGTCAGAATTTGATGTTGGCCCAACGTCAGGATTTGATATTGGGCCATTGGCGGAAATTGACGTTGGGCCAACATCACAGAATGATGTTGTGACAATGTTGGGCTAGTGGGACATTTTAACCTCGCGCCCATATCATAATGTTATGTTGGTCCAATGTCATGAGTTGATGTTGGGCCATTGTCGGAAATTGACGTTATGCCAATATCACAAAATGACGTGGTGACAATGTTGGGGCTGGCGGACATTTTAACGTCGAGCCCACATCAAAATTTGATATCTGTCCTATGTCAGGATTTGGTGTTGGGCCATTGTCGGAAATTGACATTTGCCCGACATCACAAAATGATGTTGGGACAATATTGGGCTAGCGGACATTTTAACCTCGCGCCCACATCATAATGTTTTGTTGGTCCAATGTCATGAGTTGATGTTGGGCCATTGTCAGAAATTGACGTATCACAAAATGACGTGGTGACGATGTTGGGCTGGCGGACATTTTAACGTCGAGCCCACATCAGAATTTGATATCTGTCCTATGTCAGGATTTGGTGTTGGGCCATTGTCGGAAATTGACATTTGCCCGACATCACAAAATGATGTTGGGACAATGTTGGGCTAAGGGCATTTTAACCTCGCGCCCACATCATAATGTTATGTTGGTCCAATGTCATGAGTTGATGTTGGGCCATTGTCAGAAATTGACGTATCACAAAATGACGTGGTGACGATGTTGGGCTGGCGGACATTTTAACTTCGAGCCAACCGCGATTATGCTGACATCCGGCCAACAACTTTCGACATCGGCCCGACGTCAGGTGGCTAGCTGTGCAATGGCTCGAATTCTCATCAGTGGCTCAACTTGAGCCCGGCCTAAAAAGACAAAGACTACTGGTAACACTTTGCACCAGCAGACCTATTGACTCGTTGATATGGTCCCCGGAGATATTATAATGGCTTCCTTTCATTATCCAGTCAATCCCTTGAGTTCTGATTATAGGCATCAGGACAATGGGCACTTCAGTCACAGTTTAACTGGTCACCAGCAATTCAATGTCCAGGATGATCCAGAACGCAATTTGGCTGATGACCAACTATAATATGACTGAATTTCAAAGGGCCCATTATCCTGATGCCTATAAGCAGAACTCAAGGGATTGACTGGATAATGAAAGGAAACGATTTGAATAACTCCGGAGATCATCGCAACCAAACAAAAGGCTGCGGGTGCGAAATGGTTTAACTCAAGTTGAGCCATTGATGAGAATTCGGGGCTTCGGGCCAATGAGTTTTCAGAAAGCGCCATTTTGGGTTTTAACGGTACTTTGTGAATGATAACAGGCTTTTTATTTAGTCATTTGTATGTGTGTATTCATTTCGAGCATGGCGGAGTTATATCTGTGAGTTTGTAATGTAATTGTGCAGGTTTTGGTTACTAAATTAAGTTTGACCAAAACTGTACTCTCTTTACCAAAACTCATTATCCCTTCAAGTCTGCCGTCGTTTGTGATGCCAACTCTGTGGCACTCAAGAAACGGATTCCTGTCAAATAAGGGAATCTCGTACAAGGTTGAAGGAACTTCGGCTCTCTATATGTAATTTTTCCCGAAGAAAAAGAATTTGGCAGTCATTTCTCATGAAATCAATCAATTTTGGGGTAATTAGTAAATATCTAATTGTCCTGGGAACGCCCCTTTTAAATCGCCAAAATGTGACGTCATCTAAAGAACGGACTAATGAACTAAATTCTGTAGATGACGCGTCATGACGTAAGCCAATGAATTGTCAATCACATGTCGATCACGCTGCCGCGCTAAATGTGGGTGGGGCGCAATCTGGCGGCTAAGTGAGATTTGGCATCAGAAAACTAGTCTAAAATCACTACTGTGTTTATTTTCATGGATTTTTTTTCGGCAGACATATGTTTCAAGTCATCAACTATGGAATAAGTGTCAAAGTACGTTGTATTCTTTAGGTCCTTTAACTTACTTGTTTGAAGCCACAGCACACGCAGAGGCCATCATGGAGGCTCTGCTCTGTTTTCCCCCGAAGCCTCCGCCCAAACGCTTGGTTCTACAAACGACACGATTCAACGGCACGCCGAGAACAATGGAGGTCATTTGCTGCAAACAAAATGCATGTAAAAATATGCAATGTTAACAACTGAAAAAGAAGGTGCATAATTAAAAACTTGTCAGTTTGAAGGCAGGTCTTCTCTCCCTGCCCCAGAAGCTTCCTCCCACTTGCTTGGTTCGATAAACGACACAATTTAACAGCACAATGGGAACACCGAGTCGATTTCCTACAGGATTTAAGAATATCACCCCATTCATACTAGCGTCTTGCACTGGCCTGGGATAAGATGTCCAGGGGCGTAGACAACGGGGGGGGATGAGGGGGATGCATCCCCCCCACCTCACAAGGTGGGGGGGTGACATGTACAATCATCCCCCCCAGGTTTTAGGGAAGGATATATTTTGTTTGTGTGTAGCTGTATACGAGTGGGAAAGAAAACATAAGTTGTATGAGCTAAGACTTGTTAATTCTAACGTTAAAAAGGTAATTTATACATCAACTTTCAATTTTTGCTGCGCGCTTCGCGCGCGAACAGATTATCTCAGTTTGTTGTGTAACTTGCGTATGGTCAGGGGTGAGTATTTCTTTTCTGTATACCGGGCCACGTAGTTCCAGTGTAGGCTGGCATTGCTCTGGCTACTTGTGTGACGTGCACCAAATGTCACCATTTCAAGTATATAAATGCAAAATCTTCTCCGTGGGAGGGGGATACCCCCTCCCAAACCCTCCCTATTTGGCCCTGCCCCAGCCCTCGGTAGCTTCGCCCCTCGGGACTCATTCTTGGTAATAGGCTTAGTTGTTGGATCATACATAATGTGGCATAATTATGGTGATGTTGGAACTGTGTATGATGCTAAATATAAATACAATATTTGTGTTGGGGTGCATATGTGTCAATTATTTGTTTTCTTCATGAAAATATATTTAACATTTCTGGACGATCAAATCATGACACGCTTTCCCAGATACAGTCAATGTTAAGTCCGAATTTCCTATCTAGGTAAGCACCAGATTGCACTATTACAAGTCCAAAAATGCAAAATCTCCCTACCGTGGGAGGGGGACACCCCCTCCCACACCCTCCCCTCGCTCAGTCACTTCGCTCCCTGTGTTGAGGTGCATATTTATTCGTGTGTCAATTATTTGTTTTATCGTGGAAAATATATTTAAAATAAGCACCAGATTGCACTATTACAAGTCCAAAAATGCAAAATCTCCCTACCGTGGGAGGGGGACACCCCCTCCCACACCCTCCCCCCCGCTCAGTCACTTCGCTCCCTGTGTTGAGGTGCATATTTATTCGTGTGTCAATTATTTGTTTTATCGTGAAAATATATTTAAAATAACACGCTTTCCCAGATACAGTCAATGTTAAGTCCGAATTTCCTATCTAGGTAAGCACCAGATTGCACTATTTCAAGTCCAAAAATGCAAAATCTCCTTACCGTGGGAGGGGGGACCCTCCAAAACCCTCCCCCCGCTCAGTCACTTCACTCCCACGACCATCTTAACATCTACCCCCCCCCCCCCCCCCCCCCCCCTCCCCCACTGAGAGGACCCACTGAGAGAAAAATTGGTCTTGGTCCGGTGAACGGCAAATCATCCCCCCCAGGTGTACGAACCTGTCTACGCCACTGAAGATGTCTACCCATTTATACTACTAGCGCAAGTAGGCTATGGAACACCGGCCTGGCCTATATAGCGTAGGATACTTCTGCGCATGTGAAATACGACCTTGGCAGAAGAAATTCAAACAAGATGGATCTTGGATTGCGCGCCGTCGAAATAGATGTCTACGCCATTGCCCAATAATATGAGCAGAGTCAACTTTGACATTTGATCTAGCTATCCTTTAAATGAAATCAGTTCATTGGCTCCGTAAGATCTATACATGTAACAAATTATATGGCAATCTGTCAACCAAATCTAGAGATATCACGATGTTTGCATACAATGAGCCCTGTGACCTTTGACCTCGTGATCACCCCCTAATCGGATCACTCCATTCTCTCATTAAGATACATTAATGTACTAAGTTCCATGAAAGTCAACTGGTTCTTGAGATATCGTGATACCAAGCTATGTTTACATGTATAATGAGCCCTATATGACCTTTGACATATGACCTCGTGACCCCAACATCTAATCACGTAATTGAATTGGCTCCTCAAAATATATGCATGTACAAAGTTTAATATCTGAATTTAAACATCATATTATATAAACAAAATAAGTATGTAGAAGGTGCCTATGCACTGACTGTTCGTTATACATTATATAACGTTATATATTTGTAAGCATTAGGCTGATGTGCTGTCCCAGGTCGAAAAAAACAGTTGAAACCAGTTGAAACCAGTTGGAAATTCAACTGGTTTGAACTGGCATCAAGCGATAGCAGTTAACATTCCCGGTTCCCAGTAAAGATAAATGGATAGATGCAGCAGACCAGTTAAAACCAATAGAAATACCAGTTGAAACCAATTAAAAATACCAGTTGAAACCAACTACTTTAACTGGTCTTCTTACTGGTCAGCCTTACTGGATTCTTACTGGATTCTTACTGGTTGTTCCAGTTGATTCCAATTGATTCCAGTTGATTCCAGTGTACCAATTTCCATATTGAAACCAGTTGGCCAACTGGTACCAGTTGGCAACTAATTTTCAACTGTTTTTTTCGACCTGGGGTACTATAGCCTATGTTGTGGTAGCTCATTCACAAGAACAAAGAGACTGGCCGTGCACTACAGAGTGCTGGTAGGAAGTTCTAACAACAAAATATTATGTATAAAGTATTTCACAGATATATACTGTTTCATTTTAAATTTCCAGTGCATTCGTAAAATGCATAAATCTAATTGAAACACAAGTAATGACAAACATAAACTAAAAGAGTTTACGTAATAAGTAGTATAAAAAGAGTATATTTGTTGAGTGGGTAGCGGCCAGAAAAATTGTATCCTCATAAAAGGCTGACCCTGGAATTATATTTTTTAAATACGACAATTTCAAAACAATTTTATATCTAGCTACAACAACAACAAAATAATATTTTACACAAAACAAAAAAAAACATAGGGGGAAATTAACGTGTCATCTAAAATATAAAATAATTATATAAATGTGTTTTTTTAAATCTTGGCCTGATGGGCCCCTTTGAAAAAACAGCTTGTAGCTGACAAGGGCAATCCATCCAACGAGTGGAGAATAGATAAATAGATAAAGATACATACATGTACCAGATTTTAAATAAAGTCATAATTTACATACCTGGACTTCAGAAGGGCTCTGGGTGGAAGAGAATAACTCCATCTCTCCATCCTCTCCCTTGGGGATGGCAAAGGAACACTGGGTCTCCAGGTAGAAGTGCTCCTGCCCTCCCACCTTCATCTCCCCCTCCAAGACATGGTCTGACCTCTCTAATGCCTCCTCAACGTCTCCCGTTTCAAGCCCTTTGGTCACTTTCAAGAATGACTGCTTGGCGATAGAATCCTGAATCAAGAAACAGAGTCAATGTAACCAATGATATTGAATTAATGAATATTAAAAGAGATTTAAATGAAATTTAGATTGAAGTTTAATAGAGATTATACGAAGTAATAGCCTTATCTGAGGAATCATGTATAGGTTGTACACATGTAACCGTTAGGGCGTCACAACTCATGGCAAACAAAAGGTTGCATTCATGCAAATGAGCACCCTCGCCGATAATAAGCCCGCTCGCATACCTAGTCACCAGTGTTCAAAGCATTTTCAAGACACTTTTAAGACACTTTCAAGACAGACTGCTTGTCTATAGTTTCCTTAATCAAGAAACAAAGCCAAACTAGATGATCTTCGACTGCACAGTCCAAATGGATGCCTCTGCCATTGCATGATTTATATGAGCCCTGTGACCTCATGACCCCAAAATCTAATTATGTTCATCTATACATGTACCAAGATTGGGGAGAATCCTTAAATCGATTTTGTTAGATAATATGCTCATGACTAATGTGTGCATCTATACATGAGCCCTGTGACCTTTAACCTCATGACCCTATAATATATTCAGTTAACTGGCTCCCAAATGTTCTCATGATCACGTTATCTCAATAACAGATTAATGGAATTTTATCAAACCTGGTACATGTATGTATCCAGTATGGCATTGGATACATACATCGTACGGACAACAACAAAAACATTATGCCTCCGGCCACCTTTTTGTAGAGGCATAATATAACCGAGCAAGTTTCACTTTTAAATCTTTGACATAAAATGTGTATGCCTTTCAGCATTTATATCCCCTTTGAAGACATGATCTGACCTCAACGCCACCCGTTTCAAACCCTTTGGTCACTTTCAAGAACAAGTGTTTTGCTATAGCATCCTGAATCCAGAAACATCATAGTATCAAATACACCAATAATGATTTGAAGTTTCATTATGTCGACATGTTCGTGTCTTACAACGTTTATCTACCCCAAGAAATGAAGGACATGATCTGACCTTAGTGCTTCTTTAATATTACCTATCTCGAATACTGTACATTGGTTAGTATGAAGAACTGCTTGGCTATATCATCCTGAATAGAACAAAATGGTCACATAGATCAAATAACAAATCTTCAGCGCCTTTCAACGTTTCTTTACTTGCATTCCTTGGTTCAGTTTGAAGAAAAATGTGTTAACTGTAGAATCCTGAGTATACAAATTTCCTACGGGCAAACACCCTGAAAGTTTCACTAGGAAAACATATGGACATTGGGTGATTTCAAGTATGGTGTTGGGGTTAGTGTTAGTGTTGAGGATGAAAAAACTCGGAAAAACTGCCTCTAATCTGAGCTAAACACCAGCTTCCAGATTAAGAGGAGGTCACGAACTTTCCGAAAACGATCATACCAAATCGCTACAAACCCTGATATCGATATCAGGATCGATAGTGTTAGTCAACACCAGACAAATATCACCAGAACCCCTTTAAAATGGTGACGAAAACTTTCATATGCTTACGAATTATAGAGCAAATCGTAATAAAGACTAACCACATGCATGCATTGAACACCATAATTAGAAGAAAATATTCAAACCATTCACTTGATCGGTACGATGTTAGTGGATATTCCCTATTTTTCGTGGAATTCGTAACTAAACTCGCAAGAAATGTGCGCGACTCTCTTTAAAAAATTGAATGCCCGCCGCGCGCAGAGACACATCGCTAGCGCTAGCGGTTTGCATAGCCGACGATGAAGGCATAACTCGCAGTGGCAACACGGTACAAGTTCGGAGTGAATATCGATAGTACGTGACATGATATAGTTTGATTAAATCTGTCACGTGATCATTAGGGATTCTGTGGCGGAGTGGGTAAGGCCGGTCGCACGTGTATCACGTAATAAATTAATTGTTAGAAGTGGGTTCGAGTCCCCGATGTGGTAACTTTTTTTTTTTGTTGCCATTATTAAAAACAAATCTCGTAGAGCTTTGAACTCAATTACAAGTTTTTATAAAATGTCAAAGATGTACAAACAATTGTCAGTGTATACATTACGTACAGGGTCCTCTAGAGGAGTGTGTGTTGGGGTGGGGGGGACAAATAATCATCATGAATCACGATGTTTCAAATATAAACTAATGACAACAAGATTCTGATCTTTCTCATTCTCAACATCGAACTGAAAAGGTGTAAACTAAGTATTTTGAAAGTAGCAGTCATTCATAGGCTTTTTTAAAACATGGGAGCTAGAACGTATAAGGCCTATTTATCAAAACATTCTGGTTTCGAAAATAATTAGCTGCCTGAAAAGGGGGTAACAAGTTTGCAAGAATCACAGGAATTAACCACCTCTGTATGATATTGTACGTGTGGCTCGACAAGGCTGGGGGCCATTATCCCCCCCCCCACCCCCCCCCCCCCCCCCCCACCTCCGAGATTTGTTTTATTGCTCCAAACCGTAAAGCTCGGACCTACCGTTACTAAATCACGTTACGAAATCCTGAAAATCGCTCAATTTCGTGATGTGTGTACAAAACAACTGGCCAATATAAGTTTTCGTTCAAAATAGATACATCGTTGGTTTGATCTGGTTTACATTTGTAGTGTTGTTTTGGTGCTCAAAAAGTTAAATTATAGTTAGAAATGAAACAAACAACATAAACAATACAAATGCAGAAGTATAAAAACAAAGAAATAATTATGTACATAAAATAATTCATTATAGAAACAATAAAACACATAAGGAAGAAACTGGCTATTCCAATTTGTTTTGATGAATTATTATTCTATACCAAAATAATGGTCTAAATAATTTATGTAGTGAAAAATGTGAATATCAGATTTATGGGTAAAATATGAATTGTATGACCTTATTTGCGTAAATTACTATAGATATTCAAATTAATACATTCATTAAAAAAATAAGATTTTCATTGCGTTTCATAAACTTCACTTAAGTAAAATTTCACAAATTATCTAGGTTGATACCTTTTTTTACATGCTTAGACAAACGAAAACACCACCATTTCAGTTCAGAATTGTGATTTTTATGCCCACCTAGCAACAGTAACACTAACACCAGCTCGATCTGTACTTGAAATGACTTTCATTTCGATCCCTATGGAAGTTGTTATCTCTATGGAGTTTTTGCGTATACATGCTCAACACTAACACTACTGGGCAGATTAGCAGACGACGCTAAACACCAGCAACCACGTGGCACTGCCGGAAGTACGAGGTCAAACCTCTAACACCAACTCATTTCAAGTACGGTGTTAAGGCTGCAGTTAGTGTTTAATAAACACTAACACTAGCTCAACACCATCTACGATAGTATATTGCCATATCAATAAACACCGCCTGTCGGAAACGGAAGTTTGTACAACGGTGAAATCAGAGGTCATCATGTTAACACCATCCTAACACTAAGTCATTTCAAGTATGGTGTTTAAGCCCGATTTAGTGTTTAATAAACACTAACACCGGGTTTAAACACCATACTTGAAATCACCCATTATAGAACAACTAGAGATAAAAGTGAGTTTGGTCAATTCAGATAAATTAATTATGCTAGATCTCTTTAGAGGGGACAACCAGGCAAAGAGCAACACATAGTTATATCGGAAATAATATCGCTAGTGAAATTCGTTTGTCTCGCAATGTATGGTCAAACTAGGAATCTAAAAGATCATGACGTTTTGTATGCCGCTGCAATACTTTGTCAAATTATATAATCTAATGTAGACAACGGGTTTTATGCTCTACCGTGGCTCCAAAACACACTCTCGCATGAGCGAGTGCGTTCCTGATAGGTCAGCAACGGACCGCGTCTATTGGCCGCTGCACACGGGCACTCAACCAATCAACGGAACACTGGTGCGGCCCGCCTGCCGAACCAGCGTACGATTCGTCGCCATGACACTACCCCGACCAAACCGGCCACCAACGGCTGATCCCAACCCACGGTAGAACAGAGCCACCTTCTTGCTACAACGCTCATATCTACGTATCAATTTCAGGGCAAGGCGCCCGTATGTTCAATCAATAATAGTAAATATATAATCCATTGCGGATATAGTATCGGAAATAATATCGCTAGTGATATTCGTGATATAAACGAATATCACTAGCGATATTATTTCCGATACTATATCCGCAATGGATTATATATTTACTATTACATAGTTATATGTTTGGTACAATGTAGCCTACCGTTGTGTGATATATTCCCAACATTTTGCAAAGGGTTGTGTACTTCATAAACAATGCAATTAAATACCACCACCTACGGTACCATTATCATTTCATGGTTCCGTACGCACCAAACATTTGCGAGTGCGCCAATTCTATTCACGCTTACGTTTGGAGACAATAGATCACGGACGATTCGTTCGCTCTGGACAACGGTAGTTTTCGTACATACAGACCCATGAACGCATGCTTTAGAATTGTGATGCGTTTTCCAATTATATGTTGTTGTTTTTCTGGAAACATATTATTCTGAACTTGCTGATGGAATGGACTACTAAAGATGTTGCCTTTCGTTTATAAGAATACTATTTGTAGGTGGTGGTACCCTTTAATGGTAAAATGTACAGAACCGCTTACCTCTATGGTGAGTATGGCCTCCAAGTCCTCATATTGAATCTCCACAATTCGAGCGCCCCTCTGGGCCAGTATCTTGCTCTCTGCAAGTATAACTCCGATAGGCTGGCCCACATGGTGAACCTTTACCAACAAAGAGCGTACAAAATATCAAGCCACATTTCAATGTGGCAATTGCTAAAAATACGTTCACTCTCAATTACAAAACTGCTATTTAAGAAAGATTATTCTGTAAGAAGGCTTCTCGTCTGACATAGATGAAAGTATTTTAGACACTACAACAATAACATGTAATCCACCTATTTGGTGCTAAGATAATTTTTGAGAAATTAAAAAAAAAATATTTGAGTTGGACATTATCATCTTGAATGTTTGGAAACATGTAATTCTTTAAACAATTGTTGAATAGATAGTCTCCCTTCTTGCTTCTGATGATTGCCTTTTTCCATCATGCCTCTTATTTATTATAACTGAATAATAAGTTATTAGATTGTACAAAGTGTTACATACATTTCTTTCCTAATTTTCCCTTAAAGGGGTAATACAGTTTTGGTAAGGCTAAGCTTTAGTAACCAAAACCTGCACAATAACATTACAAACTAATAGTTATAACTCTACCATGCTCGAAATGTATAGAAAATTACAAACGACTAAGTAAAAAGCCTGTTATCATTCAAAAAGATCCATTAAAACACAAGAGGGCGCTCTCTAAAAAAGCATTGGTTTTAACAATTTTCCTTACAGAATTAGGCATGTGACGTTTTGTTGAATTAATAATAAAATAGAGAGATCATCAACTTCTACTTAAAAACTTCTTTTGAAAATTTAGAAAATTTGGAAAAGTATAAGCATTTCAATATTATTTTTTAAAATTATCGAATAAATATGGGGCCCAGATTTATTCCGATCAGATATATTTATTGATATTTCAGCCGTTTCTGAACCGATTTTGATGAAAGAAAGTTTATTATGCCATTCAAATTGTATGCTCTTTCAGATTTTACACTCAGTTTTTCATTACAGTATCTCACAAAAAATTATTTCGTGCAGCGCCCTCTATACCAAAACTGAACCTACCCCTTTAACTTTAACTCATCACTTTTCTCTTCCATTATTATTCAAGAAAAACATTGATATATTTGTCTGTACAACTACATTTTCTCTTCTCTATTCTCCCCTGTGCAACCTCCTCTGTGCCACCAACAACCCCAATTGTTCGAGACTTGGAGTCTTGATTAAAAGTTTAAATTACGACAGAATATCCTACCTCATCTGTTGCAAACAGTTCTTCCTCGTGGAAGATAGGTCCAACTATGTTGCTCCCAGGAATGTCTTTGGCACTGACAAAGTCTACGACACCTGCAACCTTCAGGGCCTTGGAGGGATTCACAGATCTAGAATTGAGTTCAAGTAGTAATTAAGGTAAAAACATTATACTTTACTGTTTAAAAAATAAATTCTCTCTAATGATCTGATTGCTTACAAATCCTCTACAGATCAACCATGGTCAAACAAATGAAAGTGGTCTAAACAAACATTAGTTATTTCCAATTTTGGTGATACCTAAGAGGGAATATACGACTAGAAGAGACAGGATTTGTGCACTTTTCAGTAGCAGTAAGCCATATAAAACATTTGGATTCAATGTAAAACTGTATTTACTATCAAATAGGACATTATCATGGATATTCACTTACATTATCTTAGCATGGGCCCTTTGGCTGAAGACAAATGCCATGTAGAGTTCACCCTGAATGCTTGGCATATCGTCCAGGTAGATGGCTTCCCCCGTGGCCTGCTTCAAGGCCGACACGTGGACCACAGGTCGGCCTACGGGGTCCTGCTGAGGCTGGCCTGGAGCTACCTCCTATTCAAAATAGAAGAAGACAAAACAAAGTGAATGTTAGAACTAATGATGAATGATTTGGAAAAGGTTTCAGTCATGTGTTCCAAGTCTAAGGGGTGCATAATAGGTCTGGATAAATGATCTTGGACTAGGGATTCCTCTTAGTTTAAGGGGTAGTACAGTTTTGGTAAGGCAGAACTTTAGTTACCACAACTTGCGCAATAAAATTACAAACTAATAGTTATAAATCCACCATGCTCGAAATGTATACAAAATTAAAAACGACTAAGTGAAAAGTCTGTTATCATTCAAAAGGAGCCATTAAAACACAAGAGGGCGCTCTCTAAAAAAGCATTGGTTTCATCCACTTTTCATGACAAATTATGCATGTGATGTTTTGTTGAAATAATAATTAAAAAGAGAGATCATTAACAACTTGTTAACAACCTCTTTTGAACAATTTCACAAAGTGTAAGCATTTTTTTAATTCAAAAAATCATCGAATGAATCTGGGGTCCAGATTTATTCCAATTGGGTATATTTTTTGATATTTCAGCCATTTCTGAACCGATTTTGATCAAATAAAGTTTAGTCTGTTATTAAAATTGTATGCCCTTTCAAATTTGACACTCAGTCTTTACCAAAACTGAACTACCCCTTTAAATTAAAACCAAAGGCCAAACAAAGTATTAAGTAGACTAACAAAATCCCAATGGATACATGTATTTCAAGAATTAATAATGTGAATTTATGATGGACTTCACACGATACACAAGTTATCTGCTGGTCTGTAGATACCTCGATAGTTCAAAATTGGAATGTGCCAAGAACATACATAGTCGGCAGTAAATCATTTGAGCTAATTCCAATGATTGACAATGGGTTGTTCTGCTTGAAGGGTACATCTGCGCATCTTTATATCTTGCAGTCGAGGTTTAAAACTCACTTTTGATTTTTAACAATGATTTGTTCACTACCGGTATAATTATGTTTACCATGTCATTATGTATCTTACTTTTTATTTGATGCATACCTCACCTGAGTATTTTATAGCAATTTGCTCTTTATAAAAATGCATAATAAATATACAAATTATTACATTGACAAAATAACGTGGATCAAAAATAACAATGGATATTTCAAATGAACAATGTAGGAAGTTATTAAGAAAAGATTTTAGTTATAATTTGGTTGGTTTATTCAAAGGCTAACATATGCACTACGGGTTTGCCTATTAAAGAGATCAAGTAACTTTGGTTAGAGTGCAAAAAAGTGATGTGTGATTAATTGGTGCGATCTGAAATGTCTAAATAGTAATGTGTGAATATTTCAAGTTAATTGGATGTTATTTGGCCGAGAAATGAGCAAAAATGCAAAGTGATATTCACTTACTCAATGCACTTACTTTGTACAAGGCTGAAAAAGTCCCGTAGATAATTTCATATTCGAATACTTCAATCGTAAATATATTTTGAACGAAATGGAGATTTGAAAAACCGAAACCTGTCCCATGCTTTTATCGTTAATACGAACAAAACAAGGTGTGAGGGAACCGCTAGAATTCCAATTGGATTTTGAGGATTTTGACAATGTCCCTATAAAGTAAACCTTTAAAGTGATCCTGGGTTATAATCAATAATAATTACTAGAGTTCTAATTGGATTTTGAAGATTTGGACAATCCCCGTGTTCACACACAACACATTTCATCCCTTAATCATCTCTATAGAATCATCACTAGCGATACGACGTTTCTTTAGTGATGATTAAATCAAACCTGGTCAACGTTCACACACACACAGAGCATATCGGACACCAGCTGTTTTCCAGGTGGCTTTCAGATGCATCGAACACCAGGTCTCCCTAGGGCCCCCCTATGGCCCTGTGTGCGCGAACGTTCGAGTTAAGCCACGCCCAGTTAGTTACGAGTCGTATCGCTAAACATGATTAAGCGAGAAATCCTTGTTCACACACAAATTCGGCGTGATTCTATAGTCAGCTCTCGTACGAAACGGGGATAAAACCAGCGTATCGCTAGTCATCTCTAGCGATACGTCGTTTCGTTAGTAAGCGTTCAGACACACGAATTTTTAATGGGAAGCTGATTCTATAGTCAGCTGCTGATTCTTTAGTCATGCTGCCCCGTGTTCACACACAACATTTTCAGCCCTTAATCATGACTAAAGAATCAGCAGCTGACTATAGAATCAGCTTCCCATTAAAAATTCGTGTGTCTGAACGCTTACTAACGAAACGACGTATCGTTAGAGATGACTAGCGAAACGCTGGTTTTATCACCGTTTCGTACGAGAGCTGACTATACTGAATCAGGGCGAATTTGTGTGTGAACAACCGAAGCTCGCTTTAGTGATGATTAAATCGGGACCCTAACTAACTGGGCGTGGCTTAAAGCGAACGTTCGCGCGCACAGGTGACGGCAGGCAGAAAAAAAAGGAGAACACACTGCGCAGTAGCAAACTGCGCAGTCATACGATGTTTGGGGGGGTTCGCCGCCAGCTGTGAACCAGCTGGTGTCCGATATGCTCTGTGTGTGTCTGAACAACGACCAGGTTTGATTTAATCATCTCTAACGATACGTCGTATCGCTAGAGATGATTCTATAGAGATGATTAAGGGCTGAAATTTTTTGTGTGTGAACACGGGGCTGAAGGGCTGAACATTTTGTGTGTGAACACGGGGAATGTCACTTTAAAGTCCTTTTAAAGTGATCTTGGGTTATTATCAATAATAATTACTTTACCTGGTAAAACTGAGTGGCATTGATTGGTGCATTCTCATGGACGGTTATTGCTGACTTATGGCTGGGTGGAATAGAAAGACCATTGCTGTATTTCTGTCGAAAGAAAATTCACAAGAAAACAATTAGTCCCAAACTCTAAAATCTGATCTTCTCCTTTACATGCATGTACTAATAATTATAACATTTTTACACGAGTCAAATGAGTAACCACTCATACACCGTTTAGCATACCTGAGCACAGCTGAAATCGAAGGCACACAAAAGTAAAAAAAAAAAAAATGCACAAATTTACACTTGAAATAAACAGAGTATTAGCAGCAAACTTTACCTTTACAAACATGAATATGAACAAATTTGTTTGAAGCTTAACCAAATGGTTTAAATTTGTCCTCTTTTCTGTAGAAATTAAGTCCCAAAGTTGACATTATTGGAATTAATTTGTGGTTAGGTGTTTGCGTTGTGTACTAAAACTGTATACATATCACGCAAACAATAGTCGCCGATTTTGCTTGTTTCTCACGGGTGGGCGCGGATGCCGCAAATCACAGCGAGAGTTCACCTTGTAGGAATTAGGATACGGCGATCGCTGATAGTATTCGAATTTGGATCTGCCATGCGAACGACCGAGAAATTGCGCGTGTTTTTTTAGCAATGGAAGTTGGTGTTGCGATGTTGCGATGATAAAGCAAAAATGCAGTCACACAAAACAACAATCAAACAAGGTAACTCTTGATCTTGAACTTTTACAACTGTATTACCTGTGAAGATGAAAGGTGATTGGCAACGGCGAGATAAAACTTGAAGAAGAAGCTGAGTGTGAGTGACTTGCGATAGGCCTCCATTCCCCCAGGAGCACCGGCCGACAGGGGTAAGTCCTCACCAAGGGTGCAGAGGGCCGTCTCTAACATGCTCTCATCCCATTTTCTGTGATACAAAAGAACGAGAAAGAACCATACTAAAAACTCGAGAGGTAACACAAACAAATTATGGAGAAAAAAAAGAGTGAAAAACTTATGAAAGGCCACCATCACCCCAGGGGTTAAGTCTATACCAAGGGCCGTCTTTAACATGCTCTCATCCCATTGTCTGTTAGAAGAAAAAAACATAGAGAGAAAACATAAAACAAAGCAAAAAAAAGGCAAAACGTATCCGAATGAAACAAAGAGGTATAACACACACAAATTAAATAGAGATAGAGTTTACGACTTTTGGTAGGCTAGAGGTAATTGGGTGACTACAATAGAGAGGATGCAACTGATATCAATTGTATACTTACTTTCCAATCAACTTGTCCATGGTTTTGAGAGCCAGTATAGTCGTTGGCGCCATGCCACCATAGGCAAGTGATATCTCCTGGATAATACTGTCCTTCTCTTCCAGTATCACCCGCATGCCGGCGTTGACAATAGCGATATCATCCTCCCGGCGAGGAGACTGCTTGTAGGCGTGGAAGAACTCATTCTTTAAAGAGAGAGAGAGAGTGAAAACATGCCTTTTAAGAGGGGAAAAAACGTGCTTTTAATAAGAGGGAGAAAACAGAGCTTATAATAAGAATTCATAGAGAGAGAAAGAGGGGGAGAGAGAGGAGGGGGAAAAACTTGAGCATAGAGTAAATATAATTCCAGTAAAAAGTAAAAATACTAAAGAAAACACTCATTGTGCAAACAATGTTAAGTGCATGGGCAAAACATGAGGTTTGAGTTAACTAAACTCAAATAAAATGAAGACAACAAATAAAATGATTGTAGGCGAAAAGTGAATTACTTATATGGCGCAGCTTGGTCGGACTGATAAGGGATGGGGGCGCACATGAATGAAGGATTGGGGAACCCTATTATATATTTCTTATTTTTAGAAGAATTTTCCCTGTAGTTTTGTGTCTTTGTCATGCCTCTGTAAACATACACATATTGTAGGATAGCATTAAACCGATCCATTAAAATAAACAAAACAGAACAAAAAAATATACGGCAATATCGTGTATTAGGCCCCACCACTACTATACTGTTATTACTGTATACACTTATGTAGCCAATAAATCTAACTTATAGCCACTAAATCTGGCCTATAGCCATGATAGCCACTAAATCTGACCTATAGCCACTAATCTGACCTATAGCCACCAAATTCGGGTTAGGGTTAGGGTTAGGGTTAGGGTTTAGGGTTAGGGTTAGGGTTAGGTTATGTATACAGTATAGCAGTGGTGGGGTCTAAAGCCCAATGCCCATTAGGCGATCTTCGCTTGCGATCTAGCCCGAGTTGCTAGCGATCCCAGTTCGGTGTGAATCGCACCAGTTCGCCGCGAGTCAGCCCGATCTCATTGCGTACGCGATCTTTTCGGTGCCCACTATGCGATCTCACGGCGACTTCCTATTGTCCCCATTTCCACGCATGCGCGCTTCGTTGAAAATTAGAGCCAGGTATTGTTCGCTCTTGCTTGTCTTGACATCAGAATACGCTTTGCGAGTTTTTTTAATAAACCCAGTGCCCACCTTGCGATCTGCGCCTAGCGATCTTGCCCGAATAGGAGCGATCCCCTGAGATCTGTTGTTAAGTCGCAAAGTGGGCACCAATGGCCGCACCAGATCGCCGTAACTCGCGTCCGCAAGGGTGGTGTCGGTTGCGGTCGCAAGGTTTTGGACATGTTCAAAAAATGTCGCATGTCGGGCGGGATCGCACAAAAAAGCCATTTGGGCAATTGTTCATATTTCCTGATATCAGGAATTCAATCCTTGGCATCAGGAATTCTTTATTAAAATATCAATAATTAAATTCTTAATGTCAGGAAATAAATTAATGATATCCAGAGTTCGATTTCTTGATATCCAGAGTTCGATTTCTTGATATCAAGAATTCGATTTCTTGATGCCAGGAGTTGAATTTTTGAAATCAGGAATTGCCATTGGTTAGCAACAGAAAGTGGTTTCTTGATATCAAGAATTCAATGTTCAGTTATGCGAAACTGCTCTACAAAGGTGTCCTGCAAGAATCAAGAATTCTCTTCTTGATATCAAGAAATTAATTGTTGATATCAATAAATGATTTGCTTTTAAGCAATGGTAACGCTTGATATCAAGACAAGGAAATAAATATTCAAAACGGCTAGCCATGACTCGTCAACAAATTCAGAATCAAACATGCGTGAATTCCTCGTTATTGTATTCCTTGACAATGGGTGGAAATAGGGGCCAAGCTATGACCCCAAGGAGGCCAAATTGAATACATCTCGTGCACAATGGAATCAGGATGACTCACTGCCAACTGATGTGATTCCAAGGTCGCTATCTCTATGCGATCTTGTCCGAATAGGAGCGATCCCCTGAGATCTGTGTTAAGTCGCAAAGTGGGCACCAATGGCCGCACCAGATCGCACCAGATCGCCGCGAATGCGATCGAGACCGACCTGGTCGCCAGATTTTTGAACATGTCAAAACCCCGGCGACCGCAACCGACACCACCCTTGCGGACGCGGGTTACAGCGATCTGGTGCGGCCACTGGTGCCCACTTTGCGACTTACCCACAGATCTCAGGGGATCGCTCCTATTCGGGCAAGATCGCTCTAGATCGCAAGGCCCAGATCGGTAAGTGGGCACTTGGCTTAATACACGATACACTGTAATACAATGACAACAAAAGAAAAGGAGGAACAATGCCAACGTACCTGCTGTGTGAATGGGAGTGTAATTGACTGGAGAATTTCATCCGCCTGGATAATGTTCCGCCTGTACCCCGTGAAGAACTTGTTATCCATCACCACATACCTCTCACCTGGTACATATACAAACACATTTACAAACAATGAAATGATTAATATTAAGTGGTCCGTTGACTTTGGGACGATTCTAAGCAAAGCGTCACAGTATCACAATCCCGACCATTAATATAGGGATGCAAACAAATAATAATAATAATAATTCACATTTCCCCCCCCCCCCGATTTCCCCCCCTACTTTTTAAACGTTTTAAAACGTTTAGTGAAATAAACGGAATAACGAAACACTAGTTTAAACGAGACAGAGTGCACTCACGGAGTGCATACCTCCGCCAACGATCGGATCAAGCCATATAAAGCCCAAAGAGATCGCAAATGAACAGACAGCCTACAAGAAAATTAATTTTTTAAACAATCACATTTTTGGGGGGGAAATGGGACACCAAAGCGACATATTTCCGTAATAAATAGCCCAAGCTTATCTTGTATAAGCATGCTCTCATTTCATACTGCCTTTTTTATAACATTTCTCACGGCGATTCTAAACATTTCCAGCAAATTCAATCCACGGAACAAGCCTCCAGCTGGCAATTACTATGCCAGAGTTCCGACCAGCGAAGGGGCTTGCTGTGGTGTGCATAGCTGCACGTTGGGCGGAGGTAATAACTACTTCAAGCACCTAAGAACATAAGAATCATTAAAATTCCAAAAGAGGTCTGATTTTTGGGTAACTGTAACATTTTTTCCATCTTTGCTTGTCAAATTCAACCCAAATCACTTGGAGCTTTCAGATTTGCTTTCTACATTTTGATTGTTGATGGTAACAGAAAAATGAAATGGGTTTAGATTTTTCAATTGTCTCTCATAATTATGGAGATATTTATGATAGCACAAAAAGCATTCTAGGGACGCTTTTCGACTTTACGAATGTCAATCAGAATCAATCGGCAGTAGGTGATAACATCCGGCAACTATCTCACCTTTCCTCTAGGTAAATAGTGTCCTTATTCTAAGAAACTATCACAGATTATTCAGAAGAATCGTACAGTGATATTGCTTTATATGATTGTATTCTCACTTATCACTTTTGGAGAAAAAAAAATTAAGTTAATGGATCATTTTAAATCAAATTAATTTTATGGGCAGGGCCCAACAGGGCCCAACACTTACTCTAGCTGGCCTGCTGATCCGAGCCAATAAAATGTAAATTCAGGCCAGCAAAAATTAATTTGCAATTCATACATTACTTTGGAAGCTTATCAGGCAAGTATATTTTCATACAAAACGAGCATCAGTAATAACAGGGTCAATAAAGTGAAATCTTAATGAGGAGAATGAAATGCTGTAATTTGGGGGCCAGTTACTGTAGTATGTGTCGGGCCACCCAAAATGGAGAGAATATCATTTTACTAGCATGACTAGCTAGGTCACTACCAAAATAAGTTAGTGCGGAGCCCTGCTTAGGTATAATATGAGAGCCCCCCACCCCCTCCAAAAACATTTGTTATTGTAATATACAGTAAATGACAACCTTTTTGCCATAGCTATGTACGAGAGCCCCAGAATTATCAAGAGGCCCTGAAAATGATAGAAAGAACCCCTATTATATCTTATTGAGTACAATGAAAAACATAAATAAATGTACAGATGAATAGATAAATCAATCAATCAATGAACAAATAAACAAATAAATGAATGAATGAATGAATGAATGAATGAATGAATGAATGAATGAATGAATGAATGAATGAATGAACGAATTAATGAATGAATGAATAAAAACATTTTAAACAAATAATACTAAATAAATACATAAATATATAGGCTAACTAAATAAACAAATATATACATATACATTTACAAAAATAAATACATTTATCGATAGACTGGTTGAGAATATACTCTGAAGTGCAATTTTAAACACAATTTTAAAATGATGTACTATATTTACAAACATAAGTATCAATTAAGAAAGAAACTGGACCATAACTTTACCTCCTGATTTGGAGACTAGCTTGAGATTGGCTCTTGTTGCCATGAATATAGGGTTCAGATCAGAGATGGGACTCCCAGTCACAATGTTGCCTCCCACTCCCTGTACAGTGACACAGACAAATAAACAATATTATAATAAGTATAGCAAGTCATTTTAAAGGGATAGTTCAGTTTTGGTTAAGATGATTTACTACCATTCAAGCATCATTGAATTATAACTGTTAATATTTTATGATAACTGTAATACGAGTTTTATTTACTACAATTCTGTCTGAACAAATTACAAATATATAACATTTTAAGAAGTAACAGACACTAATCCATAAAATCTCAGCATAAACGTAAAAGTAACAAACATTATAATTAAGAAATTAGAAAGTAACAGCAGCAATAACAACAAATAATTTTGAACAAAATAGTATGGTACCTCTTGATTTACTAAGATAATTTTGAACAAAATAGTACGGTACACCTTGATTTACTAAGAAACTATATTTTTTTATCAGACAGCAATGTGAAGCTTCCTTTTTTTATCTGCATCAAAGTTGTTGGAGAGTTGTGTTTGAGATCATTTGTTTGGAAAGTTATTACTCACCGCAACATTCCTGATCTGTACTCCTGCAAACCATCTCAACATCTCGACAATAGCAGCAAAAATTCTGGTTTTATGTTCTGTAATAACGCACACACAAATATAAATTAACAACTCATTATTTTACAGCAGCAACAAATGTTGTTTTACATTTTGTTATAACACAACAGCAAAGAAATTATCACTATTTGAAAAGTCCCCAAAATGTTACTTGCAATTTGTTGGACCTCGATTTGAAAAATAAATTTATATGAGATTGATATGACCAATGAAGAATAAAAACTTTTAAGTGATTTTGCTGAGGACCTGGTTGTGTTTCAATGATAACATTCCTTGAAACACTGGTCCATTCTTCTTTAAGTGGTAACGAAATAAAAAGGTAACGACTGACCTTTAGTTTTCACAGAGAATCCAAATATGATAAGAGTGTCTTCTTCTTAAGAATGTAGTTAAAATAATCCCCATTAGGAACGCCTCCCCCCCCCCCCCCCAAACAAAAATGAAATAAATAAATAAATAAATAATAATAATAATAAATAAATAAACAAATAAATACAATTTAAAACAAATTAAAATTATAAATAAATATAACAAAAAATGCCTGAACATTGTTTGCATTACATGAAAAGCTTGTAATATTATTGAAGGTGGAAGTTGACATTTATCTGTAGAGATTGCCTACTTCTGCCTGCAATGATGTCATTTAGTCATGACCCCACCATTGCACATTTTGAGATGCGTGGCTTAGCACGTCACGGAAGGCTTTTGAATATGTGGAAATATTCGTAATTTTCTGTTATTACTGATATGTTGAGTACAAACCCAAAAGGATTTTGTAATGTAATAATAAAGTATTGTATTTAAATTGCAAGGCCACTTTAAGCTGACTGAAGCCCCCGATATAATTTTGATTAATAATTAATCAAAATTATTTTTGACTTTCTAAAGTTTGGACTGATTTAGGACTTACTTTGACAAGTAAATAAGAGTAACGAAATATGAGTCCAACTTAGTGCCTGGTCATATTTTATTGCTGACTGAAGCCCATACAAGTTGGACTTTCTTTGACAAGTAAACAAGAAGAACAAAAATAAGTCCTGCTTAGTACCTGGCTGTCTTTTGATGAGGTCCTTGAAATACTCATCCATGCAAGTCAAACTAACAGAGGCCCCAACGGTAACCCCTTGGTCATCCTCGGTAAGTTTGGTTAGTTCATGGATCTGGTTCACAGAGACCAGGACCGGATACAACTGGTTCTTAAACTTCATCTCCACACCTTTCATATAGAAACAAAAATATCGGGAAGTAGTACAAGCAAATAATAAATAATGCATTAAACACATGAAAACCCCAAGATAAAAGCCAAAAGTAAGACACTGACTATCTAAGACCATTTCTATAAGCTCAGGAATCTGGTTTACAGAGATCGGACCCAACTATAACTGGTTCTTGAACTTCATTTGCACACCTGTATAATCAGATAATAGAAAAGAGAGATCACATGTAAAACATATAAGATACGAGCCTCAAGTATGACACCGGCCATCTAAGGTCTGTAAGGGTATGTAAGTTCAGGGATCTGACAAGCAGAGATGAGAACCGGACACAATAGAGTACTGAATGGATGACATCATGCCCTTTTGTTACACAGTACTAATGAGTCTAAACATCTTGTCCTTTAGTTTGTTCTTTTGACAATGGGGTGGATGTGGTTGATTGCTTCTCAAAGAGTGGTCACATTGGACACGACTCCCCATGACTAGACCCACGAATGCAGTACGCATTGGTACAAATCAACGGCAAGTCGTTTTTAACATTTATTCCTATTTCTTGATATATATATATATATCAAGAAATGCATTCTTGATATCAAGAAATGCATTCTTGATATGAAGAAATACTTTTCTGTATTGGTAATACTTGATATCAAGAAATAAACTGATATCAATAATTCAATTATTGATATCAAGAAATAGGAATAAATGTTAAAACGCCATAGATTTGTACCAATGCGTACTGCATTCGTGGGTCTAGTCGTGGGGAGTCGTGTCCAATGTGACCACTCCTTTAGCAACTGCCAGGCCATACATTTGGAGCTTGCCTGACAATATTGCTTAGAACCATTATCCATGGCAATGAATAGATTTAATGTCACTATTTAGTACAGGATTACTGTTGTCTGTGTTTTTTCCCCTTTATTTCGTCTCTTTTGTAAACAAAAATCAAGATAAAAGACAATTGTCTTATTAATGACAATAACAAAATAAACCTTTATATGATATTGCTTTTGCCAACCACAGCAAGCCAGCCAATACTAGTTATTACAACAATAGCAACAACAATCAAAATGATAATAACAACAATAATAACTACATCAAATTTGTCACCTTTGTGTTTTACGTTGATGCAAAATGAAAAGGAAATTCAGGCATGACCTTCTCTGTGTGTTTGAAAATGATCGAAAGCAAAGTTAGCCGTGTATAGGTCATCCCCGCAAAGTTACCACAAGTGTGACCAAAAAAAATCAACAACAATCCAATACTTAGTCTTGAGAGCCAAGAGTTCGTCCAAAGTGACAGGTTGATACCACGAAACTCTCTCTCCTCTGAAGAACAGCGACTTGGGAGGGTCATTTGCTGATAACTGGTAAGAAAAGAAAAACACGCACAATAAGTTTGTATCATGTATCAACAAAAAATCACTGGCAATTTTATAGCATATGAGGATGTTTAGTCTTAAAGGTTCCCTGAAATCCAAATGCACGTTGCCTTCAACTATTGTGTATTATTGTATTCATCGACTATTTGTTAACTATTTGACCTACATATGTTTTGTATATTTTTTAACATTTTAGCAATTATTTTCTTCGGTTTGCCAAGGCCCATCTTTAAAAAAATAAACTCTCCAGAGTAAAAAACCCCTTGTGATATCATTTCTCAATCACTAGTCAACTAACCGGAGATGAACAAAAGACAAACTTACAAAAGAACATGCTCACAATAACAATGCACGTTTCCATATAATGAACACATTTATTGGCCGATATTTAGTTCGATGAAGGGATGATTTGTAGGCCATTCGTTTTCTTTTCGTAGAATCCAAATTACAGGGTTGTTCGATCTGAAATTTGATGTGGGTGTTACATTCATCCTTATCCGTCTACTGGAAACCGTTCGGACGATTTGTAAAAGGCGGACACTCCCTTTAAAGGGATCTTTTAACCCATTCCCTTCGATATTCTGAACTATCCATTGACTTTGGACATAAATTACAAGAAAACGTATTATACATGTAGTTCATAGCTCCTTTAGACGCCATCCAAAATACAGTTATACAGTTAAACCCGTCATTGCAGTCACCTCTATAACAGCCAACCTGTCTATAAAAAGTGATCCTCTGCAGAGAAAACACATGTTATGAAACCTGACTACGGAGGTCACTTGTCTACAGTGGCCACGTTTTTGGTTTCTCTTAGGTCACTATAAACATAATATAAATATGTGAACAATTACAGTAATGACATCTAGGATAATCGATGTACTTATATATAGTTCTACACTTATCCCTAATCCCATTCCTAACAACTCATTATGCAGAACCAACTAACACATAATTATATTATTGAAATGTTATCAGAGTATAAACATGATAAAGATGACAATGTTTTGGAACTGGTCTTACTAGAAGCTCGGGAGGAAAGATAATGTCCTGAGATGGGTCATACGGGGCGAACTGTTGAGGGTCAAACAGTGGACTGGGCTCCTGTGGACAATAAAGTAAAGACGGGGAAAGAAATTAAAAATATAGATAGATAGATAGATAGATAGATAGATAGATAGATAGATAGATAGATAGATAGATAGATAGATAGATAGATATATAGATAGATAGATAGATAGATAGATAGATAAATGAATATATATTTTTTATTTCGTCTTCAAACATTAAAATGTTACAATTATTACAATGTACAAACATTTACTTATAGGCATGATTACTGGCATGCCTGAAATGCTATTTCAGGAAGACAATAAGTCACTCAATAGCATTTCAAGTCACTCTGAGAGGAACATTTAGTAATGTCCCATCCCTTGCCAATTAACATCAACTAATCAATCAATCCATCGATCGACAGATGTTATTTTATGTTCGGAGACACCTGATTTAGTTAAGTGCGCCATAATGCATTGCTCCCAAGGGAGCAGAGAGTGCACGTCATGCGCGGAATGATTGTGAGTGTATCCGATGACCAGGGTAATAATACCATTGTAAAGCGCTTAAATAGATGATTATCAATCATATTAGGCGCTATATAAATCGAAACATTAGTAGTGTCATTATTTTCATGTTTCGGGCCATAATAATTAAAAAGAATATTGTGTTTACATGCACTTGCCGGACATGGCCACAAGGCAAAGCAAGTATATCTCTACTATTGTGTACACTCACCTCCATGTTGAGATCTCGGGCAGAGCATGGGCCATTCTGACATCCTCCCTTACCTCCACAACATCCTTCCTGTAAAGTGAGTCATTCAATTTGTACAATTTTAACCAAAATCACTTGGAGCTTTCCCACTTCTCTTGTACCTTGTTGTTTGGATTATGATAACAGAAGAATGATATGGGTTGTGAACTTGTGATATTTCAAATGTCTTCATAATCATGGGTACGGTATATTTAAGATTGAATTAGAGAGCTTATAAGCTTCCGACCGTAGTCAAGAGTAAGTGAATTTGGATACCCAATAGTCCATAATATCCGAATTAATATGCTTCATGCGAACGATCGGATCAATACAGACATTGATTTTCTTTGTTTCCACTAGGTAAATGTTATTCTTTTCCATTAAAATTCTCACATATCCTTCTAAACAATCTAACAATGAATTTGGTATATGATTGAAGTCCCAGACATTACTCTTTTGAGAAATTATGAAGTTAAAGGATCACTTTAATACAGTCAAACCTACAACGTATCTATATGGATCAACCGATCGCGAGGGATATAGAAAAAAGGAAGACAATTTAAATTTTGTTGTTACACATATATATCATTATCAGCATTTGTAGGACAACTTTACCCATTTACTAGAGTAAAGAAACACATTAAGATATTTTAAAAATAAATCCACTTTACTACCTCATAATTATAGGGTTTGTAGACAAATCAATATCATATTATTTTTTTTTGCACTATATCACTTGGTATTAATCATATTATAATTTGTATAATTGTTAATAAATAAGTATACATGACATTGTATATGACTACATGTTTGTAATATAATTGTGTAAATTAATCACATGCTGCAAAAAGTTATAAAATAAAAGTTTATTCAAATTGAAAATACATTGAGTAACCTAAATTACAAAAAAAACTAAATGATGAAATGTAATGATTTTTTTTTGCAATATTAACCTTAGTGAATGTTTTATACGCTTGTAGGATGGGTCTATATCCTGTACATCGACAGAGATTGCCCTCCATAGCGGTATGAATGTCGTCCATCGTGGGTTGGGGGTTGTTGCGCAGGAGAGCGTACATGGACATGACGATGCCTGGTGTACAGAAACCACACTGTGAACCGTGGGCCTTGGCTATACGCTCCTAAACGGAAAACAAAGAGATAACGGATAAAGGTGATAAAATAAATGATAGTGAAATGAGCTGAAATGTAATCAAACAAGCAATAACATTTTAAAAGCAGTAAAATGTTTTTACTATTGGGTAGGGACATGACCATGACAATGCCTGGACAGTATACATATTCCATACTGGCAACTATATGCATTAGCAATACACTCCTAACGCTGTTTGAGAGACGTGTTAGCAGGGGGCGGGGGGGGGGGGGGGGTAGGGTTTTAAATGGATAGTTCAGTTTTGGTAAAGAGAGTACAGTTTTGGTAAAACTGAATTTTAGTAACCACAATCTGCACAATTACATTGCAAACTAATAGTTATAATGCTCGAAAGGAATGCAAAATTACAAATTATCATTAAAAAAGAGCCGTTAAAACTCAAAAGGGCGCCCTCTAAAAACTCATTGGTTTCAACCATTTAAAATAAAATATTATACATGTGATATTTTGTTGAAATAGTGATTAGATTGAGAAATAACCAACCACTATTTAAAAACCTCTTTTGTAAATGTTTGAAAAGAGGTAGCAGTTTTTAAATTTTGTTAACGACTGGTTCAAAATTATCGAATAATTGTTGGGCCCCACAATAACAAGTGGTTATGTTAATGGATATTTCAGCCACTTCTGAACCGATTTGGATCAAATAAAGTTTATCCTGTCATTAAAATTGTATGCCCTTTCAAATTTGACACTCACTTTGTCATTATCTCACAAATTGTTTTGTTGTGTAGCGCCCTCTATACCAAAACTCAACTGTACCTTTAATGAACGATGTACATTGTACTTGATTATATAAATATTAAATGAATTTTAAGTAGCCCAAAGTCTACTCTTCAATTTACTTTGAGTATTATCGAGTTGTTTGAGATAGAGATTAAAGGGACTTAGTAACATTGTCCAAATCCTCAAAATCCATTTGGAATTCAAGCGGTTCTCTCATATCTTGTTGTGTTTGTATTAACGAAAAAAGCATGGGACAGGTTTCGGTTTTTCAAAATTCCCTTTCGTTAAAAAGATATTTACGATTGAAGTATTCAGATGTTAAATTATCCAATGGATTGTCGAAGCCGTGTACAAAGTCAGTGCAATGAGTTAGTGAACATCACTTTGCATTATTGCTCATTACTCGGCCATATAACGTCCATTTAACTTGAAATTTGTACACAATACCCAGTGAACATATCAGATAACAACAATTGAATCAACGATTCATGACTTTTTGCACATGTCAACAAGGTTACTAGATCCCTTTAAGTCTTCATTTGAATAAAACGTATGGGACAAGACAAAATTCTATTTCACATACCATTTGGAAATTAGTTTGAATATACATTGAAAACTAAGGGGTTTTCAGAACGAACACAGCGTAAGGGTTTCCTAAAGCTTTACTGGTATATAGAGCCCGGTCTAGCAATCCGTTCAGTTATATTATATACTTCTGGTAATTTCACTATGTTTGAAATAAAAGAACAGAATTAAAATGCCAATTCGGCTACTTCATGTGATTGATCGGGGATCAAATCTTACATCATTTCTCGTTCTCCGCACTGCGTATAAAACACTGATATTTTTCTATGAAAATATAATTTATCATTCACAAGAATCTTGCAACGACTTTGGTAAAACGTATATGATTGAAGTCTCAAAATCACTTTTGGAAAAATCCTACAAAGTTAATGGATTACTTTAAAAAGTATGTGGCAATAGTCCCCCCCCCCCCCCCCCCCCCCCCTCGTTGCGAATTCCTGGCTACGCCACTGATGACATGGGCTTACCTGGACGGGATGAAGTTTGGTCTTGGTGCTGCCGATACCTTCCACTGTAGTCACCGCCGCACCATGCACGGAGCATAGAGGGGCGAGACAAGCATTCACTGCTTGGTGGCTACACCCACAAGAGCAAATCAATCAGTCAAGGAATATAAATATAGTTAATAATTATGTATCCGCGTGAGAAGAAACTAATGGTGCACAAGTATCAATACACATTTCATCTGTACACATTTCAAGCCCGCAAAATAGTCTTGTGCACATCATCAACTTCCCTCGGAGCATACATTACTAGCGGCAGGCAATCATATTGGCGCATCATCATAGTCTGGTGGCCAGATTTTTGTTTTAAATGGTTTAGGGAGTCCGGAATTGTAGAGGTTGGAGACAAGTATTTTCTGAAAGAGTACACTCTACAGCTCAGGAATTTGCTTGTCTCCAGAATTGAAAATTTGTTTCCTGGTAGATATATGGTTGCCATGGTAACCACTTCATACATTTTTTAGACGCTTACACTATTTCGAAAAATGTATTGTTTTAAGGCCATTACGAGTGGAATTTTTTGAAGAAAATATGTTTTCAGATGTGGGAAAGATGCTCTAAAATGATTAGAGACTTTCACCGGGCAAGGTTAACAGTAAAGGTCAAAGTTTACAGGTCAAAGTACAAACATTAATGGGAAAAAATCATGTTTGTGTACATTGTACTGATATCTTTCATGTTCAAATAAATGTGAATTAATGAGACTGCTGAAAACAAATACTTATGGGTAGAATATATTCTTACGATTACAAAGCTGTATTTTCTGTCATCTAGGACCATTCTACAATGGAGATATGACACTTTTATGGTAACCATGTAAATACCGCGATATAGTGCAGTGCGCACATTACATGTGTTATCCTATGCAAAATGTATACAGTGCTACAAACACGTACTAGTCTAGTGGAATGTCTGGAAAAGCTGAACGCTAGGGGAATTTAGGGAATATAAACTGGGGAAAGGACTTATTTTCAGCATAATTCAGGTACGCTGAATACGATAAGCCTTGTTTCCAAGATAATTTTCCAGTTGTTGACCACCTAATCTGCATAAACAAAATGGCCACCAAAATTGTAATTTCCCAAACATTCTTGTACCGTTTACTATTTTCTGAGATATGAATAACAAATTGAATATTTATACCTATCCCGTATTACGAAAGTCGAACAGAAAGTAAAACGGAGTATTGATCTTCACTTATATGAATAATTATGCGAATTTGTGATTAGCATTATAAAAATCATATACTTACATCAATATGTATTGTTTGTATTCTGTAAGCGAGTGTAACACTGAATAGTCTTTATTCTTCAGTCTTTAGCAAATGGATAAGGACATTTCTAAACCAATCAGAGTTATGAAACAATCACAATTAACTGTAATCCCTTCATTAGTATTCAACAAAATTGCCGCAAGATATAATTTTGAGAAATTTACGGTAGTGAAACTTAAGCATTTCATAGTTTTGTAATACATGTAAAATGGATATTATACCTATGAATATTTTAAGAGTACTAAATTCTACAAATTATTGAGGTAACTATATAGGGTATCCAATATAACCCTGTTAAAGTGTAATTACTTATGAATATCACTTGTTTACAACTTGGCGAGGCATATTTATGTTTGTACGTTTTAAATGACATTATAAACATGATTAACTATTTTCTTGCAATTGATACATTAAGTAATCGATGTGCCACAGTATATTGATGTCTGATGCTCGACTGTGCAAAGAGTAGACGCAGTACTATAATTCTAAAAATATGCGTACAACTGGAATAGTGGTTCATTATCAGCGCACTATAATTTTCTATTCAACAATAATTTTTATGATAATCAGTTGTCATCAGTTGCATATTATGCGACCGATGGTCACCTGATACTATATCAAAACACGTGTTCCTATATGCTAATTACACTTTAAAGGACCTAAAGAATACAACGTACTTTGACACTTATTCCATAGTTGATGACTTGAAACATAGGTCTGCCGAAAAAACATCCATGAAAATAAACACAGTAGTGATTTAAGACTAGTTTTCTGATGCCAAATCTCACTTAGCAGCCAGTTTACGCCCCACCCACATTTAGGGTCCATAATCGGCAGCGTGATCGACATGTGATTGACAATTCATTGGCTTACGTCATGACGCGTCATCTACAAAATTTAGATCATTAGTCCGTTCTTTAGATGACGTCACATTTTGGCGATTTAAAAGGGGCGTTCCCAGGACAATAAGATATTTACTAATTACCCCAAAATGTATTGATTTCATGATAAATGACTGCCAAATTATTTTTCATTGGGAAAAATTACATATAGAGAGCCGAATTGTGAAAATTAGGCCGTCTAGACGCTGTAGTTCCTTTTGTCACCGGCCTCTCAGGTGCATGAGTCATTGAGGTGGAAGTAATGCTTCGGAAAACCATGTTCATTACTAAAATAAGCTAAAAATATTTGTTTATCTATACAATCATTCAAACCAAGTTTTCTTTTTATTCAAAATAAAATCCCGGAGGGTGCCTATACGGGCGAAAATTTGGAAAATTTGTTTTTGCATGGTGTTTATTTAACGTGTTGTTGTATTAGAGCTCTTTATATATCTATTTTGTTGTACTCTGATATGAACAAGATAACAAATATAACAAGATCCGTTTTAAGAATGTTCTGCTCTAGCGACCACCTGTATATAAAAAACACCTCTTTGTGAAGAGCGCTTGCCTTGTCTTCCATGGAAGCAGTTTACATGTAAATGAACCTGTCTATAAAGACCACCAGGTTATTGAGATCACCTTTTCAGTCTCCCCTGAGTGGTCTTTCTACGCAGGTTTGACTTTACTATTACTATTATCACTGAGTAAAGGATACACAACTTTCTTTGCAGTCCGGTTGAATGAAGAGACCATGACGGTACAGGCACCACATCCTCCCTCCGCACAGCCCATCTTGGTCCCTGTCAAACCCACTGAAGTGAAATACTGTTAAGGTCTACATAGTAACATTACATTTGTTTTGTATCAGTTTCATAACGGTTTAAATTTTCACCAGGAAAAAGATAGTATAATTATTATAAAAATGACAGCATAATTGCATTTTCCCTCTAGTCATAGCTCTCACACACACACTCAGTGGTTTGCACTAATTATTATGCACAGCCCAAATAATTAAGGGGAGACGTCAAATTGATCACTATCGTCCTACCGCGGGATCCCGCTTGGGACGAATAGTGCGCGTATTCGTATTCGAATCTGCGGGTTTGATCGTTCCTAGCGGTACGCCGCGGCTTCCCGATCAGCTGTCACCAGCTGTGGAGAGGAATCGTCCCGACGCAGCGGACCTCTAAGCGGCGGGCCGCGGGATCCCGATTCTTGCGCGCGAATTACCAGATCATGCCGCATGCATTGCGCATGTATACATATGTACGAGTACCGTACACGTACACGTACCTACGTTGGTACGTGTACGGTACTCGTACCGTACATGCAAGCACGACTGCACGATATCCACGCACACACGCACCGCCTATATCTAGCAAGCGCATGTTAGCTAGCTAGCTAGCCTGTGTAATGCACGTACATGTTACGTATATTGGTGTGATGGAAGAGTCGAGTAGCTAGGTCTAGTATAGAGCCACCAAATCATACTCAGAAATCAGAAGGCCCTGCATATGCTATACGCTAATCTCTGCTGGAGTGCGGCCCGGAGTGCGGGGCCAGACATTATCAGATCGAGCTATCTCGATCTCATCATCACATTCATGACGAAATCTTGAACGTGACAGTCATCCGCAATCCGACATACTTCCCTTGCCCTTGGTTTGCTCCGAGCCGACATATCTTGGCTAGAGTAGACGTTAGTCTTTTAATTTACACAAACGAGTCAATATACAAACAAATCTGGTAGCTTTAAATACATACCTTATTTCAAAAAAGGCTGAAAATTGACCAGAGCTAGAGTTAGTTGCGTCAGCTGTCGATGTTATGTCACCTGAGGGCCAGGGGGATCACGCTAAACAATAACAGCATCGACAGGCCAGGCCGGCCCAGGGCGCGGCATATAGGCCGCGGTAGGCCATGCATGAGCTAGATAAAGTGTGTACGTCCAATTACTATCATACGCACGTGAAACCACCGACGTACGTACGCGTACGGTGGCGGGGTCCTGGGCGCGGCCTCCCGCGGCGGAACGATATCGTTCCCCCGCGGTAAGACCATGCATGTACATTCCCCGTCCTCCTGCAGGGGACCGGGGGAAACAAATCGGTTTCAAACGTTCTGCGGTATACTGCGGCCTGCCGATCGGGCAGGCTCGGGCCCAAGCGGGATCCTGCAGCGGGACGGCAGTGATGAATTTGACGCCTTCCCTAACGACACTTAGTGTGGGCACGGTATATATTGGTCATTACATATAAAAACCAAATACCTGTCAAAGTAACAATTCCTAGCTTAAAGGTGCACCAGATATTGCCCAAAATGACATTTGAGACTTCAATCATATTCCAAAATTATTGTAAGATATGTCCGAATGATGTGTGAAAGTTTCATTGAAAAAAACACTGCTTTCCTGGTTAAAATATGCGTCAGCTTTTACAACGGACCGTTTAATGAGGTTTATGACCGTTGTTTAACGCTTGTGAGCTGAATGATAGATATCGTCATACTAAAGGGGCATTTGAAGAAATCTAACCCTATTTTATTATTCTCTTACCATAAGCTAAGCAACACTGTAGAAGAGCAACGAGAAAGCTCCAAAGTAATTTTCGTGGAGTTAGACACTTTACAGGTATCCCTTTAAAGGGAGTGTCCGCCTATTACAAATCGTCTGAACAGTTTCCAGTAGACGGATGAGGATGAATGTAACACACACAAAAACAATTCAGATCGAACAGCCTTGTAATTTGGATTCTACGAATGAAAAACGAATGCGCTTCTCCACCAAACTACAGTCGGTCAATAAAGGAGTTTAAAGGGATAGTAGAGTTTTGGTATAGAGGGCGCTACACAAAATAATTTTTTGTGAGATAATGAAAAACTGAGTGTCAAGTTTGAAAGAGCATGCAATGTTAATGGCAGAATAAACTTTATTTGATCAAAATCGGTTCAGAAACGGCTGAAAAATCCGTAAACATAACCTTTTGTAATAAATGTGGGGCCCTACAAGTATTCGATAATTTTGAACCAGCCGTTAAAATTTGTTTTAAAAAGCTTCCTCTTTTCAAAAATGTTCAAAAGAGATTTTTAGATAGCTGTTGATTATCTCTCTATTTAATCACTATTTCAACAAAACATCACATGCACAATATTTTATTTTAAATGGTTTAAATAAAATAATGCGCTTTTTGAAAGCGCCCTCTTTAGTTTAAACAACTCTTTTTGAATGATAAATGGCTTTTTACTTAGTCGTTTGTAATTTGTTTTATTCCTTTTGAGCATGGTGGAGTTATAACTATAAGTTTGTTATGTAATGGTGCAGGTTTTGGTTACTAATATTAAGCTTTATTAAAACTGTACTCTCTCTACCAGAACTCAACTATCCCTTTAACTGATTTAGCATAATAGTACAATATTGTACTTATTCTTGTAAAGGTATTGTTAAGCCGACATTTGTAGAGGTATGTAACGAAAAAGGTCTCGAAAATGAAGGATACATGTAGTCAGTTTTAGCGAGATTGGGTTATTTTGTTTAGTATTCGCTTACGCCGTTGTTCGGCCACAATCTGTGCGCGGGTCACGTATGGGTCATGCACAGCAACATGGTACTCCGTGGAATGCGCCGTGAGCGAAATTTCGCACCGGGTGAATACTCGTATAATGCACAATTAAACGCGCTGTGTCGTTTTATTATTTCGAGGTCTGTAACTCCACGAAAAATAGATTTTAAGCCCTAATGTTTTCAGGCATGCTGTTAAATGGATAGTTGATTTTTGGTATAGAGGGCGCTACACAAAGTAAATTTTTTGTGAGATAATGAAAATCTGAGTGTCAAATTCGAAAGAGCAAACAATTTTAATGACAGAATAAAGTTTATTTGATCAAAATCGGTTCAGAAATGGCTGAAATATCTCAAAACATAACCATTTGTAATATTTATGGGGACCCACAATTATTCGATAATTTTGAACCAGCCGTTAAATTCTTTTTTTAAATGCTTCCTCTTTTCAAAAATGTACGAAAGAGGTTTTTAAATAGTTATTGATTATCTCTCTATCTAATTACTATTTCAACAAAACATCACATGCACAATATTTTATTTTAAGTGGTTGAAACCGATTTGTGTTTAGAGAGCGCCCTCGCGAGTTTTAGCGGCTCTTTTTTAAAAAAATGATAACAGGATAACTTAGTCATTTGTAATTTTTCATTCCTTTCGAGCATGGTGGAGATATAACTATTAGTTTGTAATGTAATGGTGCAGGTTTTGGTTACTAAAATTCAATTTGACCAAAACTATACTCTCTTTACCAGAACTCAACTATCCCTTTAAATGACATGTTCTTTCATATATAAGACAATAACCTCGCAACTTTTAAAATTTGGCTTGCAAAAGGCGGACAGTCCCTTTAAGGTCACATTCAAAGGATACATTTTCTGCGTATGTAGACCAATAAGGTCATTTCCGGATTTGGATTCTTCTCAATGACCTGTTTTCGCAAAAACAAATACAAAATAATTATAAGACAAATATAAATTACTCCAAACAATAATACTCTATTCCAAACTATTCACATTAATCTTTCAATGTTCAGCACATGTAACTCCTTTTTTGTTTAATTACTGTGCAGAATCTCCTGAGAATATTATACTTGCATCTTGATCTTGATAATAACTTCATTATCATGTTCCAACAAATAATTATGGTCATGGTCATGGTGTTTATATTATAACATATCAACATATCATAATTATAAAAGGAGAAAGACATTCAATAAACATTGAACTTCTGCACGACTATCATAAGCTCCTCCCACCTCATTAATATTCCATCCAATCAAATATACTGTTACAAGATTTATAAGCGCACTTACGCGCATGTGACCTACTTCTTTGACTCGATCTCTAGCGTTGAAAATCAACAACTTTTGTTTTCACTGTGATATTATTCTGAAATAATTTGTAACTGACTCATCTAGTGCCTTTCAATTGATGACTACCAGCATAATCAGTGTATAACACTTCTTGACGTATATTGTAATGTATTACTTTATAGCTATGTTAACGAGACATTTCCTGTAATGTTATCTGTAATACCCTTGTCTAGGATGAAATCTATATTAAAACAAAGTAATTTCATTTTCATTTGAATTTCATTCAAATTTAATTTTAATGTTATTTTAATTTCATTTTAATTTAGCAATATGAAACCAATCGACATATCGGCAGCTATATAGGAAAATTGATCATAATTATCAGATTCTAACTTTACGCTGTTTTATAAAAAGACAAATTTGATATAAATAGTGAACGATAGATAAGTCAACGTTGTTTGCCAGTTGTGATATTTATATCATTTACATGCCTACATACAAATTATACTAGTCTTGTATCATTGTATGTGAATTATGCGTATAACTAAAAAGGTTATGATGAATTCATCCCTATAAGCAACTAATGTATTGTATCAGACTCATATTGTTTTAAAAGCGTTTTTTTCTTTTATAAAATAATTTATGTAAACTACTTATATTATTATTATTCCTGTAATTAGTTCCTAAACAAACAAGTAATTCATGAAACTAATAAACGAAATATTTGACATAATCTTCAAATAAAATCTCCATCAATTCTTGAAAATGTATAATGTGAAGAAAATGTAATATTTAACTATAATTCAGTAGAGGCATACACACTGATGCATTTTAAAGGAAAAAACATGATGTTATACTATGATATAGCCTACCATCATTATGCTGGTTACAACTTAGTGATGATATATTACACAGTGTTACTATAATGCGGAAACGTCTATGGATTAATAAACTTTTCAATAATATGATATGAAATTGAGAGAATTAACAAAATAATAAACATACTATGAGTATACAGCAATTATTCATCCCATTGCGAAAATGTAATTATAAATAATATTGTCGCGTTGAAAATGTTAAAAAATAATACTTATGAGATAGGTAGGGTACCATTAATTTTTCAAATCATCTTTTGACTAACAGACCGCTAAATGAGCTATCAGAATCATAGAATTATGAATTAACAAACCAACCCGTTTATAACTAGAAGGCAGGGGGGTGTCACTCTGCCAGAGTGACCGCGATTTTTGGTCACCGGAAAGCATACCACTGCAGGTTGCATTATGGGCTACTTGGGAACTACATAAACCAATCACAGAGCAGTTCATACGCGTCGTCACCGGATCGAGGTCAATAAAACAAGTTCATATGCAAACGTCATCCCATTGTTCTCATAAGCGTGATAAAAATCTAGGACAGTGTGCAGGAAAATAGGCGCGATAGTCTACGCACTTCATAGCATGATGATTGGTCAAGTCTTTCGAGGTCACTACGCGATGACGTCTAGTGGTAGTCCTCGGAAGCTTCAAAAATCGCGTCACTCCGCCATCTTGCCCATGCACAAAGTCTATTGGACACGTGACTTGCGCGCGTTAAGTGAGCCTTCTAGTTATAAACGGGTTGGTTTGTTTATTCATAATTCTATGGCTAGAAGCAAAGACGCTTAATGGAAAGACCGACCACTGTATAATTATCCTGTACAAAGTGAATGGGCAGAGCGCGATGTACAAAATTAACACGCATTTTGATACGCAGGCTTTTCATTATGACGTCACAATAACAATGTTTACTTCGCCTGACTAAAAATAACTTCAAGAAGACGTGATAAAGTTTGACGACCCCAAATTTGCATATCGCGCGTGAAATTTGTTTTGCGCACTTGGGTACGCGTACAATTATAAAGAATTAAATAAAGACAGTGCGCGGACTGTGCGCGCATTAACAGTATAATACGCGAGTAGCCATTGCCATTTTTCTCTACACGGTAAAAATCTTTAAATTTAAAAAATATGTTTCTCATAGCTTTGATTTCAATTGTAAAATCGCTATCGACTATAATTTTTAAATATTTTTCTTATCATGAGGATAATATTAATTCTACATAAAAACATAGCCCTAAAGGTTACTAAGGTCGACACTAAGCTGTTGCTCAATCTTCATGCTAGCCTGAATTTGCCGAGTATTTGTAAGTACGGTTTGATCCTTATTTTCTTTAAAATTCTTACGAAAGAAGTGGACATCTGTCCCAAAAAAGATATCGACTATAATTTTAAAATGTTTTTTTTATTAATAAAAATGACACAAATACAGTGATATAATAAATTCCCTATGGTTACTAAGGTCTGGCTTAAGCTCGATTTGAATCTTCATTCTGTTTGAAGGGACATCGCTGCGCGACCGCCAGTGATCTGTCTTGTAATTCTACAGTCTTTGCTAGAAGGCCAACTTATCGCGCGCAAGTCACGTGTCCAATAGACTTTGTACATGGGCAAGATGGCGGAGTGACGCGATTTTTGAAGCTTCCGAGGACTACTTCTCTACGTCATCGCGTAGTGACCTAGAAAGACTTGACCAATCATCATGCTATGAAGTGCGTAGACTATCGCGCCTATTTTCCTGCGCACTGTCCTAGATGTTATCACGCTTATGAGAACAATGGGATCCATGGTGACGTATGCATATGAACTTGTTTTATTGACCTCGATCCGGTGACGACGCGTATGAACTGCTCTGTGATTGGTGTATGTAGTTTCCAAGTAGCCCACAATGCAACGTAGAGTGGTAGGCGTTCCGGTGATCAAAAATCGCGGTCACTCTGGCAGTGTGACACCCATAGAAGTATGACTCCAACACTGCCGTTGTAGAACTAGAAGGTAAACTGTATCGCGCGCAGTGACCGTACCCTGTACATTTTGTACATAAAACAATGGCGGGCTGACGGTATTGTTTACGAGCAGTATTGAACGGAGGAAGTTCGTCACAAAACTGCATTGTGGGGAAATAATATGACGAAATATGGCGCGCACTTTACCAAGCGCACTCACACTGTACATTTTCTATGGCAAAGATGTCATAAGCGCGTACATTTGTGATTTTGCGCGCGATGAATTTGTAAACAATTTTTGCCCTTGGCTGAGACAGTGATCCGTGTATGAAGGGCGACTCTAATGCAAATATTGAGCATTCATAAACAGTATTTAACACAAAATGTAACTAAAAAAAGTGGTCTTATTGATGGAGTAGAAAAGGGCAACACAAATTGATTACGCTAGATAAAGAGGTGGTGAATATTTCACCGCTCAATGGGATGTATTTTATTATTAAATTCCAGATCAATTTCGAAATACACAGCCTGTCATACTTTTGATGACGTTTTGTGACGTAGCTAAACTGCTTCTAATCGCATACATGCCTTAACCATCATGGCGGCTGAGTTTACCCCCCCCCCCCCCCCCCCCCCCTGGTGACACCCCCTGTTCAGATTACCACTTTTCGATTAAATTTGCCATTAACTCCGCGTATTTATGCATGCGCCTTAACACGCGTATGCGCGCAAGGCTTTCCCACCAAATGCCTGTTATCATGGTAGTTAAATGATTGAGAAGTTGATTTGGCTCTCAGAATACGAAAACGCTGATTAGGCGGTGTCAGACAGAAAAATCCCAACCTGTCTGAAATATACTAGTATAATTTTAATCCCGATAGCCCACTAAATACGTAGGTGTCAGACAGGCGTAAATAATACCGGTATTTTAAGAATCCCATACGCATGCGCAATGCGCCGAAACAGTGTGCGCGCGATACGCCGTGACGTAACAATAGGAGATTGAATGATTGAAGTTAGCGACTAAATTAGCCATAGAGCATTTACTTGTACGGGACCAACATCACTATTGTTGCTAACCTCAAGTATAATTACGGGATTTTTCGCGGGATTATTTTTTAACATTGTGCAAATCCTCAAAATCCAATTGGAAAACTAGCAGTTCTCTCATACCTTGTTTGTTCGTATTAACAAAAAAAAAGCATGAGACAGGTTTCGGTTTTTCAAATCTCCCTTTCGTTACAAAGATATGAACGATTGAAGTTTTCAGATAATAAAATATTCGTTGGATTTCCGAAACCGTGTACAATGTGAGTGCTGTGAGTTAGTGAATATCACTTTGCATTTTTGCTCATAACTCGGCCATATAGCATCCATTTTACTTGAAATTTTCACACAATACCTTGTGGACATAATAGATAACAACAATATACATTATATCAACCAATCATCGCTTTTTGCACATGTCAACAAAGTTACTAGATCCCTTTAAAATCGGTGTCAGACAGAAAAATCCCACAAATAATACCGGTATTATTTGAAATAATCCTGGTTTGTTGCAGGATTCTTCGCGGTATTATTTCCGGGATTTTTCGCGGGATTATTGGTATCAGACAGCAAATAATCCAGAAATAATACCGGTATGTTTTGCTCTGGTCTGACACCGCCTATTGAAGGCTAACAGAGTGCTATAATTAGCCTTTCAGAATACGGCCCCTGATGTAGTGGTCAGAACAAATATAGACCCAGTTTTGCAACCCATACTGCATTTCATAGACATTGACAATAGAGAGCGGCCCGAATAGTATGAGTATACTCATACTCGATTGAAGTTAACCCATTGCCTGCAGTTACTTGGTTAGTCCCTTTTTAATTATTTGGTGATTGCAATATCTAGAATAGGTTAAAACTAATATATAAAAAACCCTAACCATACCTTCTTGCCATTGCAGTAAAATACAAGCACGTCTCTCCCAGGATCATCCATTCCTGTCAGATCCAGGAACTAGGAACTTGGGCAAACTGGTCCGCACTATCTTCTCAAAAGTCTCTTGCTATGTTGAATAACTGTTTAATGTAAGTAGACCGGCCGTCAATATCCTTCTTCAGAAGAGGTTTTGCTTGATCCTTTTAGCTCATTTGAAGTGCAACTATGGCATGGATAGAACAAATAAAGAGTCGTGAGAAAATACTGTTGTAAGATGCTCATTATCCACTGTAAAAGCCTAACGGTACTATCAGATAGGTGTAAAATGCGCAGTCAACAAGAGCCAAAGCGTTTCAGTTTTGATCCTAAAACAGAATTCTCACAAGAGCCCAGAGCCCAGAGCCTTCAAATATAAAAGCCAACCTGACTTGTTTATAGCAGCCAACCTGCCTATGGTGACATCCAAAGGTGATCATTTGTGGAGAAAAAATGCCATGGAACGTGGAGTGTGTTACTGAGACTATCTATCTAACTCGAGCAAAATTTGCCTTTTGTATTGCTGAAGCTACCGATATATTCGTAGACATTGACAAAACTGTTGAACTGGATTGCTTGTTGGAACCAATAAGCCCTTTCGCTATCTCAGCGCGCGGTGCATTGTGGGATAGATTCTCGGCTCGGCTGGAGATAAACAAAGAGCGTTCCCATAGCTACGCAGTGAATAGCACACACGCCGAGTGCACAAAGTGAGTGGCGTTATCGCGAACATTTTACTCTTTTAAGTTTTAACTCACGAAATAGTGGATATTGGACCATTTTTTATAACTTAAAATGGCTGGGAATGATGTTCAGTTTAGTCTTGAACAAATTAAGCAGTTAAATGTGAAGCAATTGCAGGCATTTCTCCGCGAAAGAGGACTGCAAACCGTGGGTAGAAAGGCTGAACTACAGGCTCTCGCATTCAGCGCTGCACCGCTTGGATACAAAGTGAAACAGACCGAAGTGGAAGAAGACAGATTGAGATCGGATCAATACGCAGAACTTTTGAACATTGAAGGGAAAAGAATTCCAGACCCCCTTGTCGAGATTAATAACTGGATTTCACTCGTAATAATCTGTGTTATGTTTTTATTAACTGCTGAAGTTTCGTTGAAAACACAGCAGGAAAAATCTAGTTTGAACAAAGCTAACAATATATCAGGGCTTTGATACTTTGATCTAAATATAAATGAAAATACTTACATTCACAACTAACACAAATAGCGGTAGAAATGAAGAAAATCCAATGATTCTTGATATCTGAATGAGTGAAAAATACGAAGCAGGAGTAAAGCTGCTATACACACAAAGATGCAATGCGTGTGCACGCAAAATTCATACACACCACATTCACTCAATACGCTCTTCTCACGGTCGCTCACGAGTTGTTTATCTCCAGAAACTCGTTGATAAGAAAATCTCGCGCATGCGCAGTCGAGACTGCGAAAAGGCTTATTCTCAACAAACTCGTCGATCTAATCGCAGACGCGATTCTAGACAGAGTTTCCCAAAACGTGTATGAAGCACTAAACCTAGTCTTTCGTCAAGACTCTCACGCTATATGCACAATTACGCGAGCGGAGCGAGCATCGTGACTGAGCGAACACAATTTAGTCGTTCGTCACGCATTTTCGTCGATTACAATTCAAATTCGTCGGTCACAGTTGCTGAACACATCTGTGACTGACGAATTTGAATTGTACTGGACGAAAATGTGTGACAAATGACTAAATTGAATGGACTTTTTGTGAAATTGGTAGACAATAGACAAAATTGAAGTTGGCATTGGCACATTCTCGGCTTCTCGGGACGAAATTAAATGACAAAAGTGTTAAAATGAATGGGAAAACCTATATTATTAACTACTTTTGTATCAACCATACGGCCCATTCGTCTACATCCACTTGTACCAACAGAGCACATTTACTGGGCTATACCTCACATCTTGTAGAATTGGTACCACGTGTCAACATTATTATCCATTTATTTTGTGTCCCATTATCTTCTCAGCAAATGTAATCTCAGTGCAGTTTCAACCAATATCATTCAGAGAATGGGATATATTATAAATAGGGGAACTGAGAGACGATGCCACTTCTTGAATATTTATATATTGCAAACTATTTTTCATAGCATACTACCGCTGTGTTAGTTCTACCAGAAAGATAATACTGTGTATGTTGGATACAATTATACAAATAAGAAAATTGGTACAGTGGTAGAATATTTTCAACTTTATCAGTCCTTTAATTGATAGTCCTATATCTTAATATAATATCGTAACAAAACCTATTTCATATTTCCCCCATTGACAAATAATAAGAAAAGAATGTGGAGTGGAGAATATCTAGGAATAGCTGGATCAGAAATAAAAAGAATAGGAAAATGAAGTTGAAACAAAGAGGTGATGTTTATCACTATCGATAATTTACAATTATGAAAATGACGGAAAAGGAGACTCATTCAGAGATGAGACCGAGAAAAGATGTAGGCAATTATGATAATGATAGGTAATGATGCCAATGCATGTTGTTGTGTACATGATCGAGCTGATTTAAAAGGATTAAAATATGTCTCGCTATGCAGCGTGGTTTGATGTAAAAACAAAAACAAAATACATTCATACGTAAATCTGCCTTAGTCATCTTCATAACAAACTGTATAGTATACACCAAGAAGTCAAGACATTTAGTTTGCTTAGGTAGTGTATCCTTTACTTTTAGCTTTTAGAGTAATTTTTGACTGGAATCTGTTATTTGCTGCATAATGTAATCGATCTACAAATATCCTTGACTAGTACATACACGTCCATAACAAGGGCGTCAACAGCCTCTTAAACTGGCTTGCAACGATTAGTCACGTATCACGTATCACGTTCACGTGTTGCGCCTTTTCGTGAAACAGGTCACCCAAGTCTACGAAGTGTTGGGTTACGTGAGCCAAAAGTTGGTTGATATACCTTATGCAATCCACGAAAGCTCACTTAAATTGGCGCTTGCGTAAACAAAAATAATGTAAATTGTTCTTGAGAAGAGACTAATTCTCGGTTTAAATTCATCCGAGAACCAATAAACTACAAGTAGCTAGTTCGGATGTCCAATAATTTAATTGATTTAATTGATTGATTGATTGGTTTGATTGATTGATTGATTGATTGATTGATTGATTGATTGATTGATTGATTGATTGATTGATTGATTGTTAGATTGAATGATTGATTGATAGATTGACTCGATTCAATCACCATGATTATAAATTATTTAATTATATCATTGTTTTATTAACTCACTGATCACTCACTCACTCACTCACTTTCACATGCATGCACATACAACGCCGTTAACGGCCACGCGCAGACTAAGATCGCGGCAACTTCTGGTGTAATGTGGAGTGCATTTGTCAAAATTCACGCACGACACTCGTGACACGTCTTTAATAATAATGCAAATGGTTTGGTTGTACATTTACTAAATGACAGAACTGCATATTATCGTCTCAGATTACTCTGAATTATGCACAGAAATATCATAAACATAATGATTGAAATGTTTTGATAAGGGGTTTCGGCATTTTCGTAGACATTTTTAACCTTTTTGTGCACGTATGTCTAGTCTTAGTAACAAGAGCTTGCAATTTAAAAAATCTTGATTAAACACTCACGTCACGTTTTGGTAAACGCGACTATTCGTGTTTTACCGGCGAGCAAAACAACGAATGGTAGGCCCTACACTTCGTAAATTAGATTCACCTGTTTTACGAAATACCGCAAAACGTGAACGTGATACGTGATACCTAACACGTGATGCGTGACCATTGGTTGCAAGCCTCTCACATTTTTTTTTGGGGGGGGGACATTGCGAGGATGCGAAGCGCCCGAGCGGGGGAGGGTGTGTCCCCCTCCCACGGTAAGAAGCTTTTTTCATTTTGGGGCTTGAAATTGTGCGATTTGGTGCATACCTGAAACAGAAGTTTTACATGATATTTAGTGACAAGCCTCCACACCAACTTTTCTTTCTACTTGCCCGTTCAGGCAAGTTAAATTAAGAATTTTTCAATTTTACTTGCCCAAACAGAAAATGTACTTGCCAATAAAAAGCAACGTACAAAAAGACAATATTATTTTGCTAGGTAGCTCACTCTGCTTGGCAAATATCTCTCTTGTTTCTAAATGTACATAAAGAATTGCATTTTCTCTTGTACTTGAACAGTTTCCCGATTGGGCAACCAAGCTAGACCATTTATGAAATTTGACTTGCCCGACATACATTTTCACTTGCCCTGGGCAATAGGGCAAATGCTAGTGACTAAAACATGTGCACGTACATTGTATGTTACTTGGTCTCTGTCCAACAGATTGTAAAAATTAGCAGCAGTGAGACCTGTCCTTCTGTACAGTCATGTACACATGGAAATAGATATGTGACCATTTTGTACAAACTCATCGCTAAACTCCGATCCAACCAAGGCAATCAAATCATGCTGCCAGTTTGTTAAATTCACTTTCTTCATTCAGCAGTGCAAAGCTGTACATGTACACATAGAAATATATATATGGTATGTGACCATTTTGTACAAATACATCACTAAAATCCAGAGGAAACCAAGGCAATCAAATTATGCAAAATGTTTATTTATGCCAGCAGTAGAAATTAACTCTTTTTATAAATTAACTTTTCCTGAAAGTATAATGTTTCATCTATCGACTGTAAAAATTTCGAGTCCTAAAACAAAGCCAAAGTTGAATTATAAAGCAATTTCTTGACCATGTTTTTCGAAGTGACTCAAGTTTTGATAAAAAAATCTTATTGCAGAACGGTGAGAGACAGTAGCCCTTCGGTCAGCGTGTTGCAGTCCCGTACTATGGTGCTCGCCTCTGTACAGCTTCAATCTTTGAGATGCTCTACAAAGAAGAGCATCTCAAAGATTGAAGCTGTACAGAGGCCAGAGGCGAGCAGCAAGATTCGTTCTTCAACAATTCCGCCATGCTGAGAGTGTGTCTGCTATGATTCAACAACTTCAATGGACTACACTGGAAAGACGCAGACACATCTCCTGCCTTAGCCTCCTCTACAAAATTCAGAATGGCATGGTAGCAATTACACCTGACCAACTACTCACACCAATGGCCCCAAGCATCACCAGACAATACCACCCAAATAAGCTCAAGCATATACCTACTCGAACTCAGCTTTACCAGAACACCTACTTCCCACGAACTGTCACAGCATGGAATGCGCTCCCCAATAATGTCTTGGCTTCTACATCATTAGGAGCCTTTGCGGGAGCAGTTGCCTCAATCGGCAATTAACGGGACACCTCACCTGTTCCCCTCGACTATACGTCCTGACTGATGGACCCTGTCGAGTACCCAAGTAGAAGTAGAAGTAGAAGTATGGCCCAGATTCGCGCGCGATCGCTGCACGCGGCCTGTGATTGGCTAATCGCGACACATTACCGGTTCCAGGTCAAAGTTTAGCTTTCATTCGATCCTGTTTCATGCATTTAGCTCCATTGATATAAAAAATATCTAGCTCCCGTATAATTCTGACCATTCTATGGTCTGGTGTGTGAGTGACATTCAAAAATAAATCCGCTATATTTTAATATCACATTCTCCCTAAGACTGGACACTCAATCTTAAAGGGATCTAGTAACTTTGTTGACATGTGCAAAAAGTGATGAATGGTTGATGCAATGTATATCGTTGTTATTTCATATGTCCACAGGGTATTGTGTGAAAATTTCAAGTCAAATGGACATTGCATGGCCAAGTAATGAGCGAAAATGCAAAGTGATAGTCACTAACTCACTGCACTCACTTTGTACACGGTAAGAAAAACTCCACCGGAGTTGTTCTTATCTGAATACTTCAATCGTACATATCTTTGTAACGAAAGGGAAATTTGAAAATCCGAAACCTGTCCCATCATTTTATTGGTAATACGAATACAACAAGGCATGAGAGAACCGCTAGAATTAAAATTTTATTTTGAGGATTTGGACAATGTTACTAAGTCCCTTTAAGCTTTTTCACTCGATGGTTTCTGGAAAATTAATAGTTTGGATGTTATGTGAATTTACTATTGGTGTGAATTATACTGAGCTTGGAGAGCATGGGGTGAATGCGTATACTGAATTTGGAGAGAGCTAAAGGGGGGCTTTGCATCCTAATGTTAATAATTGAATTGAAGAGCACATAAAAAACTATTTATGGTACCAGCAGCTATAAGGATACCAGTTATAATGATGACGATCACATAAATACTTTTCTGCCATTTCTAAGGAAATATAGAAACTGAATACCATAAAGATGTTCATGTTACATTCCTTCAAAGATATAGCTTACATTAGACTTATAAATATTGGCAGGATTAAAATTGCTGGTAACACTGTGAACTTGAGAAAAAATTATTACCAAATAAAATGAAAAGAGCATACATGTCATGCATGTGGTTTTGAGGAACATAATGGTTTCGCACAAAATCTTACATTTTTATTAAATATACTGAAAATTTGGTACAAAAGTTTGATAATACCAGTCCATAGACGGCGTACATAGGTAGTTATGTACAACAACCGATATTTCATCTCCGAAGTGGACAGTTAGGAATTTGCCCTCCAACCAAGCCATTTGGGCAAGTAAAATCATGAATGCTCACACTTTAATTGCCAACGTACATCTTGATGAGATTTACACATAAGAAATTACCCTTTTCTCTCTTTTAATAGTTGCCCAATCGGGCAATAGGGCAGTAGGACAAGTGCTAGTGTCGAGCATATATGAAAAAGTGGGGGGGGGGGGGGGGGACAATCCCTTTCAATTTCAATTGTTCCGTCCCCAGCCTGTTGGCGCCCGTGGTCCATAATATTTATTACAAAGTCTGAATGTGTACCGTGACAATGATTTAATATCACTCAAATGCTATATAAAGCGCTTGTTTTGTACAACATTTTCAAACAGTAATACACTCCAAGAATAATTCAATTCAATTAACATTTATTCGGCATCATAAAATATAAAACATACAGTAATGGTGTGTCATAAAAATATAGGCCTACATGTACATATGCCGGGATAGCTAAAAAGTACAAACTTGTATATCAGCAGCCCCTAAAACTAAAAACTAAAGCAATACATTAAATAACTTGCATTCTAACTCAAACAGCTAAACTATAACTAAAAGTGTCTATACACACAGAAAAGGAACATGGATTTACTAGGTTTCGAGTATCGCTTGTTTATGTCTATTTTTAAAAAGGTTGTAGTTCTTTTCACCCTTTAATACATCATTTAGTGAGTTCCACATTACAGGTCCCTGAAATCTAAATGATTTATGTTGCATAAAAGAAGAACGCAATCTTGGTAAGTAGACATTATCTCTATTCCGGGTATGTAATACAGGTACAACATAAACAAAAGTGATCATTAAAGATGGTGGTAACATAGCATGCTTACACTTATACATAAATAACGAGGTATTGTGGGAAATAAGATATGGATGTTTCAGCGATATTAGAGATTTAAACATGAGAGGTATGCGCCCTGTATTGTGCGTTACAGCATAACCGTATGGCACGTTTCTGTAGTATAAAAAGTGGCTTCAAAAATTTGACAAATGTTCTCCCCCACACTAGGTTACAATTATGATAGATAAGGATATATAATTGCATTATACAAAGTAACTAATGACTTCTGCAGTAGGACACTTCGTAATTTACCCATAACATCAAGACTAGAACTGACCCTTTTAGAGATTGACTCAATATGTTTTTCCCATGTTAATTTATTATCAATAGTGACTCCAAGAAATTTCGCATATTGTACTTGTTCAACATCAATTTCATCTAGTTTCTGATTAACATCATAAAGAATATTTTTACATCTGTCCTTAAAATTAAAAATCATGAATTTTGTTTTGGATTGAATGACTCGCAACTTATTCGCATAAAACCATTTTAAAACTTTATTCAATTCTTGTTTACTTGATACATCAATTCATTAACATCAGTATGTGAATTAAATACATTGGTGTCATCGGCGTATAAAATAAAATGTAACATTTTAGAAGACTTAGCAATATCGTGTATGAATAATAAGAAAAGTAATGGACCCAGAATGCTCCCCTGTAGAACCCCTTGCCCTATCTGCATTATATCAGAATGTACCCCATTATACTCAACGAACTGCCTTCTATTTGACAAATAACTTTTAAACCAGTTTATCGGGGTACCCCTAATTCCATATAAATTTAATTTGCGTAATAAAATCTGGTGGTATAAACAATCAAACGCTTTACTAAGATCAATGTAAACACCCTTGGCAATTTCTTTACATTCAGAAAATTTATAAAGCAATTCAGATGTATAGAGTAAGGCTGATTCGGTTGAATAATTTGGTCTAAATCCAAACTGTTCAGGTATTAAAACTGAATATTTCTGCACAAATATATATAACCGATTGTTCATTAGTCGCTCCAAGATGTTAGAAAATGAGGATGATAACGAGATGGGCCGATAATGAAATACATCATGAATATCACCTTTTTTGTGTACAGGGATTACCTTCGAAACGTTCATGTCATCGGGAAATACACCAAGTAAAAATGACAAATTAAAAATATGAGTCAAGGGTTCAATGATACAATGAATAACCTTCTTTATAAAAATGGAGAGATCCCATCGACTCCACACGAATGTGTCATATCCATCAGTTGGTAGAAGGACAAATTAGTGAATAGTACCTGTAGTTAAATAGTCAAAGAAAGATCCAACTGATTAGGAATTACTAAAACATCCATACTTTACAAAATAAGAATTAAAACACATTGGGGGGTATTTTACTAAATGTATCAACCTAGAGCCCTTTTACACGAGTGATTGCAATCATGATTGGAATCATGTTTACAATCACGGTGATTATATTGCCTTGCTTTTACACGAGGAAAAAGACTTCGCGCAAACTGTGATTACAATCGCGTTTCTGGAGACGTACCTGTCAATCAAACAAGGAGAACACTAGTACTACACTGCATAACTGCATTCGAAGCGAAGAGCGCCCGGTTATTCGGCGGAAGTGCATGTAAGGTCACGTAAGCTCCGCCTCCCAAATCATGTTTTGGAGGTCAAGCCGTTTACACTACCGATTCGCACTTTGATTTGAGTGAATCATGATTAGAAAACACCTCTGGACCACGATTCGAGTTTCACGATTCGTGATTCTAGTTTGTGTTCACATGGTCAAAAATACCGTGATTGGAGTACAAAAATAACTCCAATCGTGATTGCAATCACGCAAATGGAGACGTGTAAAAGTACTTTTAGTCTAGCCTATTAAGTTGATACATTTAGTAGAATATCGGCCATTGACTATAGTTTTGTGCTCTACAACTTTCGCACTATCCATTTTTATAAAAGCGGATAATTTAGACCGACATTTCCCAAGCAGGTCATTTAACATCTTTCATGTACAAAATGAGCCTTTCGAGATTCACGTATAATGGAATTAAGTTTATTTCTAAAAGTAGTATACTTCTTATTTTGAGATGGAGTTTTTTACTTTTAAAAAGTCCTGTTTAGGTGTTGCTTTTTATTTATAGACTCAAGTATAGCCTTTGTAATCCAGAGCTCTTTTGGTGTTCTACTTTTCTTTTTTGAATGGGGCAATTTTCTAGAGTGATTATCAATAATCTCCTGTAAGCTCCCAAAAAATATACAATAAGCCTCATCAACATCATGGTTGGTAGTAAGAATGGACCAGTCTTTTGCAGATAATTCCTCTATTAAAGGGTACCACCACCCCAAAATAATATTCTTATAAATGAAAGGTAACATCTTTAGTATTCCATTCCATCAACAAGTTCACACAAATATGTTTCAACAAAAAATATATATACCTGTAAATACCGGCGCAATCGCCGCATCCGCGTAAACGCCGCATTCCGACTTTGGGCATTGAAATTGAAAAACAAAAATGTGGGAGAAAAGTGCGCTAGGAAAACTGGCGACAAAAAAAGCGGGAATAACGGCGGGAAACCAGAAAATCGGCTGGGAAAATGTGCCAAATTTTAGCAAGAAATCGGCGGCGCGTGAAATTTAACCCTACTGTACTGCACTGTACTACAGAGAACCAGGTACTGTGATGTACGTACGTGCAAATGCAATGCATTCATAACGCACGTAGCTAGATCGATGACAGCTAGGCGAGCGCGGCGCTAGCAGTGTGCATTTGATTTCGCAAATATCAGCATGAAAGGTGAGAAACCATTCTAGGCCAGGGTAAACGTAGACAATTTGGCTATACACCGTGTCCCAGAAAAAACGAAACCGGGTTTCATGGCAGAAATTTTATGTTATAATGAATAATTTCCTTGATGATATATATATGTCTGAAAAGCTATGTGTATCTTCTTTTATTTAATATACAACTTATGGCACATAATTCACGCATGACTGAATTAGAACGATAGAAAGTGGTGTTACCAAAATTCAATTTGCGCGCAGAAATTGCAAGTTTGGGTGAGGTTTTGGGGAGAGTTTTAAGAGTAGTAAACGTACTTATTTTGAAAAAGGACAGACACCGCATGAAAATTCATAATTTTATCTTTTATATGACACCTCATGATTAAAAAATAAATTATATATGCCAGAGAACGAATACAATGAAAACATGCTTGATTCCAGCCCAAATGAGTAACTTTCCTGATCCCCATGTTTGTGTAAATTCACTCATACATCAAAGTCCATTGTCAGCTGCTAGTCAGGAAAGCTGAGCGACTTCTTACTCAAATTTCACTCATTCGGGCATAAATCAGGCATGTTTTCATTGTACTCGTTCTCTGGCATAAATCATTTATTTTTTTAGCATGAGGTGTCATGTAAAAGATACAAATATGAACTTTTATGTGGTGTTTGTCCTTTTTAAAAATAAGTACGTTTACAACTCTTAAAACTCACCCAAACTTCAAATTTATGCGTGCAAATTGAATATTGGTAACACCACTTTCCATTGTTCTAATTCAGTCATGCTTGAAGTATGTGCCATAAGTTGCACATCAAATGAAAGAAGAGACACAGAGCTTTCCAGGCATATATATATCATCAATTAAATTATTCATTATTGACAGAAAACTTCTGCCATGAAACCCGGTTTCGTTTTTTCTGGGACACGGTGTATAATGTTTTATCACGCAATACAATACAGTGCAATACAACCAATAGTCCCACACCTGCTGAAATGTGTTGTTTTGAGGCCAGTCAAGAGTGACATTTTGACTATCTCCGCGTACACGCCGCACCCCGAATTTGCAGGGTTTTTTCGAGGAAAAAGTATGCGGCGATTACGCCGGTATTTACGGTGTAATTGGTAAACGCATCACCGTTCTAAAGCATGCGTTCATGGGTCTGCATGAACGAGACTACTTTGTCCAGAGCGAACGAATCGCCCGGGATTCTATTGTCTCCAAACGTACGCGTGAATAGCATTGGCGCACTCGCAAATGTTTGGCCCGTACGGAACCAGGAAATAGTAGTGGTTTCGTAAGTGGTGGAAATTAATTGCTTTGTTTATGAATTACACAACCCTTTGCAAAATGTTGGGTATCTATTTGATATCACAAAACGGTACCAAAACATATCATTATGTGTTATTCTTTGCCTGGTGGTCCCCTTTAAAGGGAGAGATCCACTTTTGCAAGCCAAAATTCAAAAGTTGCGAGGTTATTGTCTTATATGAAAGGAAATGTCATTTAATAGCATGCCTGAAAAGATTAGGGCTTGAAATCTCTTTTTCGTGGAGTTATAGACCTAAAACTGAATAAACTGAGGGACGTCGGTTAATTATGTACAAACGTATTTTTGGCCGGTGAGTAAGTTCGTACATAGATTTCACGGAGTGCCAGATCGGAATGCATGACCCCTACGTGACCCCCGCTAGCTACGTGAGCCGCGCATAAGTACTAATGTGTGAGCGTTTACCAAGCAAAATACCCAAACTTCGCTTAAACTGACTACATGTAATTATATATTCTTTCTTTTTGAGATCTTTTTCCGTGACATACGTTAACAAATGTCGGCTTCACAATACCTTTACGAGAATTAGTACTATATTGTTGTAATACTATGCTAAATCAGTTGAACTCCTTTATTGACCGATATATAGTTTAAATGTAGGGACGCATTCGTTTTTCATTCGTAGAATCCAAATTAGAGGGCTGTTCGCTCTGATTTTTGTTTTGCGTGTTACATTGATCCCCATCCGTCAACTGAAAGCTGTTGAGACGTTTTGTAAAAGTGGATCTGTCCCTTTAAAGCATTACAGTCAACTTGCAATTGTGAATGACTTTCACTATATGAATTGGCGTGCTACTTATTAGGCATATAATTTGTTATCTGGAATTATACAGGGAAGTGGTCTGAAAGATCAGAATAAAGAATACCTGGCAAAATCAGTTCATCTAGGACATTTGTAAAGATATTATCAATGCATGTTGAGGATCTAGTTGTTACACGGGTTGGTTTTGTGATAAGGGGGAAGAAGGAGAACGAGTACATAGTATAGGTTTTCCCATTCATTTTAACACTTTTGTCATTCAATTTCATTAATTCGTCATTCAAATTCGTCCCGAGGAACCACCAGAGCGGAAATCCCAACTTCAATTTCGTCTTTCGTCAATCAATTTAACACAATCACCACACAATTTAGTCATTAGGCACACATTTTCGTCAATTGCAAATCAAATTCGTCGGTCACAGTTGCTGAACACATAAAAGCGAAAGCAATTTCGTCAATTTGCAACCAATTTCGTCAAAACTCCATTCAAATTCGTCCTATGTATTTAGGAGGTAATTTTCTAAAAAAAAAAAAAAATCTAATTGGAAAACGCATCACCATTCTAAAGCATGCGTTCATGCGGTCTGAATTGCGAAGACTAATGTGTGCAGAGCGAACGAATCGCCCGGGTATCTATTGTCTACAAACGTACGCGTCAATAGCATTGGCGCACTCGCAAATGGTTGGCACGTATGGAACCAGGAAATAGTAGTGGTTCCGTAACTGGTGGAAATTAATTGCTTTGTTTATGAATTACACAACCTTTTGCAAAATGTTGGGTATCTATTTGATATCACAAAACGGTACCAAAACATATAATAATGTGTTGTTCTTTGCCTGGTGGTCCCCTTTAAAGAATGAATTTGGTTCTTCTCTAAACCAGGTTTCAGTAATAGTGGGGCAGATAAGTGCTTAACCCCACAGGAGTCGTTCAAATTTTCATACAAGCACACAAATCGACACGTGTATTGCCTTTGGTCCACTTTTTGGGAAGCAACATTGAGCCAAGCAAAATATCAACATGGCGGCCATTTTCCAAGAAGGCCGCCAAAAGGCTACTTTTTGTCATAAAAATAAATAGAGTTTGTAATTTTCAATAGAATCGTAGGCGATTCCATTTATGAATGGTATGCAGAAACTAATTAATAAATCATAATATGCCAATACAGACATACCTTGTGGCGTAAGTACTAACAAATCCAACATGGCGGCCATTTTCCAAGATGGCCACCAAAAAGCTACTTTTTGTTATAAAAAATATAAATGGTTGGTCGATTTCAATGACTTTAGAGTCGATTCCGATTATGTACCACCGCCACCACACCAGCACATGCACCACCACCATTATATCATCCATTTACTACCATTATACAGATGTTAACTGGGGGTGGAGGGAATATCCCAGAACGTTCCTCTACGAGGGATTGGAAATGCTATTGAGGGAATATCATAAGTCCCGAGACGTAGTCGAGGGACTTATTGTCTTCACGAAATAGCATTTCAAATCCCGAGGGAAGATTCCATGATTTTCCCGACAACAAAATTAACATCTGTTATATTATATGACAAAAGTAACACATCTTTCCACTTTCAGCCTGTCTGAGCTCGATTAGAAAATGTGGCTTTTCGGAGTGATATGTTGACAAGTCACGGTGACGTCATAATAGAACCCCTCTCTCTCTCTCTCTCTCATTGTGACGTCATAATACAATCTTTCTTGCAATCCGCGCCATGCGGTGTATAGTGGGCTCTGCAGTGTATATATTATACAAATAGTGCATGGTTTGGAGTTGAATATACCAGAATAGACAACGATACATTTTTAATTTCTCGAGAGCGATTATATTGCATCGAGGCCGCAGGCCGAGTGCAATATAATCGCACGAGAGAGATTAAAAATGTAGAGGTGTCTATTATGGAATATTTAACGACAGGAATCATGTACTATTTGTTATATCAGATGATTATTTTGAGGAACTGATTTTGTTATCATGTTGATAAACCCAAATTGACCTTGCTCAAATTGTGAGTGTTCTCTCGTCGGCCCTGCGTACTTTGTACAAGGGCCAGCGCGTATTAAAAATAATTGCGCGCTCTGCGCATTTTCCCCATTCAAGAACAAGCGCACAAGCGCACATTACGCACTCCAAGGCCATCCCCTGCGCAGTTATAGTGCATATATGCACTATAACTTTACCATTTACTATACCGGATTAAGCATCAGTAATCAACTAATAGGAATGCTCAATTTCCCTTAATTATGACGTCATCATCTTATATACTAAATTATCATGGCAATCACGTGAGTGTGTTAAGCCAATCAATGACGCGTATTTTACTAAGTCAGATGATATAACAGCATATTATGGCAATCACGTGACTGTGTTTAGCCAATCAATGACTCGCATTTTACTAAGTCATATAATAATATTCATTATTCAATTTTCTTTTTTCAATTATTCATGTTACAAGAATCTTAGAATTAACAGTTTTCAATCGTCTTAAATCGCTGATTGCAGGAAAGTACGATATTCATGTCCAGGTGAATTTACATTAATTCTTATAAATATTTGGTTAGTTAAATGTTAAATGTTCAAGAAAACCATGGCACTCTTAAAACACCAGTTTGTATGTTATCAAGAATTCGGTGACGTAGCGTGGTCGGACCAATTGGGGGCTCGCAAATTCTTTGGGGGCCCACCCTGTTTTTATTTTTAATTTTTTTTTTTTTAATTGTTTACCTTACGGTAATATAGCAAGCTCTGTCTAGTAATTCTGCAGTCGACGATGAGGATGCTCACCATGGATGTTTGCGTTTTATACTTCAATGTCCCGGTAAAACCTTGACATCCAGAAATATGTTAAAGGGATAGTTGAGTTTTGGTCAGACTGAATTTTAGTAAACAAAACCTGCACCAAACTAATAGTTATAACTCCACCGTGCTCGAAAGGTATACACAGTTACAAACGACTAACTAAAAACCCGGTTATCGTTCAAAAAGAGCCAATAAAACTATATTGTGCATGTGATGTTTTGTTCAAATAATGATTAAATAGAGATATCATCAACAACTATTTAAAAACCTCTTTTAAAAATTTCCCAAAGAAGTGTATAGCATTTAATGTATTTGGTTAAAAAGTCAAGATATCGTCTAGCCAGACTATATATAAATAACATATTTTGAAATCGAATTTTACAACTATGGGAGCATTTGAAGGGAATGATTCTCATGTCACATCTTTTATGCAATTAACTTTCAAGTGGAATTAAAACCAACCAATTTAGTGTTAAGGGGCATTTCGGGAAGTACCAATACTCCATTTTAAGGAAGTATGTGTGGTTCCACAAAAAACAACTTCAACGCATACATTTCGCAATAAAGAGGAAAAGTGAAGTGTAAAAGCAATTGATTCAAATTGTTCTCTTTTTTTCTAAATGCCTTTTTAACTGTTGTTTTGTCTTTTAGGGTCTGTGAAGCGCTTCTTCTTCTTGCGTATGAGGGCTCCTACGCGACATCACTCTAATTTGTAAGCCAATAGTATTGTGGTCCAAATGGATTAAGTCTGGGTTTGGTTGGCCGGGTGGGCGAAGGATTGGGCACTCGTGGATGATGTGGGTGGCAGTTTGCTCTGGTGAGCCCCATATGCAGGCTGGGGAAGGTCTAAGCCCCCAGCACTTAAAACATAGTGAAATTATATAAGCCTATACATTTATACAATCCATATTAATACTCTTTGAGATGATACCAATATATCTAGAAGAAATATCGTAATAAATGGGGAGACACAGCGAAGGATAGAAGTACCCAAGGTCTAAAAATGGCCAATTGTACATCGTTCACAAATCTGACCCATATTCGGGCGAACTCATATCGTATATACATGATATAGGGCAAATTCTAGACCGAAAATCATAGCTTTATGATAAATCACTGACCATGCAATGGCAATGACCAGATTTTTACGAATGCAAACAATATCGTGTACAAACATCACAGTTCGATTCATTTCATGACCACAGGAACTAGACTGTTCTGGTCCATTATTATTATTCATTTTTTCTTTTTTTCTTTTACAATTGAGCAGTCTGTATTCCGCTTCGTTTTCTATTATATTGTGAAGACCTGACAAAGATAGATAGGTATGTGCACTCTTTATGGTATGGGTCATCATGACCATATGTACAGCGTATTCAAATGCACACATTACGGTAAAGCGCACAATATTAAATGTATACTCCATATTTACTGTGTTTCCAGAACCAGGCGGAACCTAGTCCAGGGTAAAACAAGTTGTAATCCATTGTAAAGTTGCAATGAATTGCAAGTAAGAAAATATTAGAATTTGAACCAATCCGATTTGCGCATTTAGTCACATGTTCTTCATTGAAACTTTACAATCGATCGCAACTCTTTTTGCAGCACCCGCATGGGGTGTTTTATTTACAAAGATTAGATTCTAAGCTAATTAAATTCTAACTTGTAGACTAATCAGAACTGTTACATCAAGAACATGAAATATTCTTGATATTGATGATTTAAATCAAAGCGTTTGCTGTATTTTATAACTAGTTTATTAATTATACATATCTCGACTAATGAATTCCCATAATTTAAGTCCGACCTAGTATTTCGTATTAGTGTCAGTTGGTTTTAAAGGGATCTAGTAACATTGTCCAAATCCACAAATCGTACTCATCAGAACTCTAGTGGTTCTCTCAAACCTGGTTGTATTCGTATTACCAATAGAAGCATGTTGGATTTTTCAGTACCTAGCTATGTCACATGGAAGATCTGTATGGCATATTTGGTTTCTGCATAATACTACAAATAATTGTAATCGACTCTAAAATCCTTGGAAAGTGACCAACTATTTGTTTTTAATACTAAATATATTACTCATTGCGGATATAGTATCGGAAATAATATCGCTAGTGATATTCGTTTGTCTCGCAATGTATGGTCAACATGGAATCTAAAAGATCACGACGTTTCGTGCGCCACTGCAACACTTCGTCTGGTGTAATATAATATGTTGTTGTTGTTGTTTAGTTTGGTGGCAATCAGTCAAATCTGACTATTGTTGCCAATTGCTTTTCTATTAATTTCATCTTCACATATTTTAAAAATATTATAAAATTGTATATATCATCAACAAATTATTTCTATGGCACCGCTAAAAATATTGCGATATTTCATTTTTTTCCCCTACCTTATTATGAATATTACTTTTATATACAAAAATATAACAATTTTCCTTATTTCAATAACAAAGCCCACCTCTCACATGGGGACTCCCGCCACATATGTGGAAGTGGGCCTCTTCAAAACGATCCTCTTACAACACTTAATTATAATATTATAATAATAAAGCGAAACCAAACAAAACAAATATATTCATAAATAAACACTATTTTAAAGCTACTAATGAATTATCGCAATATGCATTTTTTCCCCTTCTTCTTAATAAACTAATTCTTAAACAAATTAGTGCAAACATTTCGTGGGCTTATTTTGTGCATGTTAGTGCAAATACATATTACATGGTATACCTTTGTCTTCTGAGATAATCATAATACAATACAAAATAAACAAAACTCACTCCTACTATGTCTGGTGCCTGCTCTCACATTGGGACTCCCGCCACTGATGTGCACGTAGCTTGGCATCAACATAATATATACATGTATACTCGACAACATTGTATGATATTAACTGAATTATACAAACAAACAAAAAAAACATGTAGCGACATACCTTTGTCTTCTTTTTTCCACTTCACTTACACACTGAGATAATCATAATACAATACAAAATAAACAAAACTCACTCCTACTATGTCTGGTGCCTGCTCTCACATTGGGACTCCCGCCACTGATGTGTAGCTTGGCATCAACATACATACTCGACAATATTTTCTGATATTAACTGAATTATACAACAACAAAAAACATGTAGCGACATAACTTTGTCTTTTTTTTCCCACTTCACTTACAATCTGAGATAATTATAATACAATACAAAATAAACAAAACTCATTCCTACTATGTCTGGTGCCTGCTCTCACATTGGGACTCCCGCCACTAATGTGTAGCTTGTCATCAACATAATTATATACATACTCGACAATATTCTATGATATTAATTGAATTATACACAAAAAAAACATGTAGCGACACGACAAACAAGTACAATATTCACATGTAGCGACATACATTTGTCTTCTTTTTACCACTTCACTTACAAACTGAGATAATCATAATACAATACAAAATAAACAAAACTCACTCCTACTATGTCTGGTGCCTGCTCTCACATTGGGACTCCCGCCACTGTAGCTTGGCATCAACATATATACATGCTCGACAATATTGTATGATATTAACTAAATTATAAACAAACAAGCGACCAACAAAACATGTAGCGACACAACAATCAAAGTGATACAATAATCACGCCTACTCATAATTTCGATGCTATTCTCACAGGGACTCCTGTTGTAAACAAGCGTGTTTTATACTGTACGGACGGCTCCAAAGCGCTATCTCGCATGAGCGAGTACGTTCCTAATTGGTCACTAACGGAAAATATCTATTGGCCGAAGCACACGGGTGCTCAACCAATCAACGGTCCGTTGTCTCGGCACGACTGTCGGGCGGGAACAATAGCGTGCTTCAACCAATCAGCGGGCCGCTGGCTCGACTCGCATGCTGGTTGGAATCAACCGGTGAGGGCCGGCTGATCGGGGAGTGTCATGGCGGCGTATCGTACGCGTCCAAAATTTGGGGATATCGACCCCGTTGTCTCTGTTGAAATTATTGGGGTTGAGACGAATATTGATAGCCTCTTTTACCCTCCGTGTGTACCAATGCCGTTCTTGGGAAAGGCACTGAACCCCGTCCCAGTATGGCTGATGCTGGTTGTCCCAAGCATGTTCGGCTACGGCTGAGTTGTCAGTTCGGCGGAGCCTGACGTCCCTCTTATGCTCAGTGATTCTTTCTGATATCGCTATGTACTGGTCTGTGTGGGTAGGCTTCCTGTAGACTGAGGTGGAGAGCCTGTGGTTGTCATGTCTGTGAACTAAAGTATCTAAGAATGCTATCTTCCCTTCGCACTCCATCTCTGATGTGAACTGAATTTATTTTTTATTTTTTTAAAGGGACTTAGTAACATTGTCCAAATCCTCAAAATAAAATTTTAATTCTAGCGGTTCCCTCATACCTTGTTGTATTCGTATTAACAATAAAATCATGGGACCGGTTTCGGTTTTTAAAATTTCCCTTTCGTTACAAAGATATGTACGATCAAAGTATTCAGATAAGAAAAACTCCCCCGGAGTTTTGAAACCGTGTACAAAGTGAGTGCAGTGAGTTGCATTTTCGCTCATTACTTGGCCATGCAATGTCCATTTGACTTGAAATTTTCACACAATACCCTGTGGACATAATTATGAGATAACAACAATATACATTGCATCAACCCTTCATCACTTTTTGCACATGTCAACAAAGTTACTAGATCCCTTTAATGACAAAAAGTATCTTTTTGGCGGCCATCTTAGAAAATGGCCGCCATATTGGACTTTTCAGTACATATGCCAAAAGGTAGGTCTGTATATGGCATATTTGGTTTCTGCATTCTATAAATAATTGGAATCGATTCTTAAATCATTGAAATTTACCAACTATTTCTTTTTTTATTACAAAAAGTAGCTTTTTGGCGGCCATCTTAGAAAATGGCCGCCATATTGGACTTTTCAGTACCTATGCCAAAAGGTAGGTCTGTATATGGCATATTTGGTTTCTGCATTCTATAAATAATTAGAATCGACTCTTAAATCATTAAAATTGACCAGCTATTTCTATTTAGTAGCTTCTTGGCGGCCATCTTGGAAAATGGCCGCCATGTTGGATTTTTGCGTGGCTCAATGTTGATTCCTAAAAAGTGAACCCTAGGCAATGTACATTCCAATTTGGGTGCTTGTATGACTATGTGAACGATTGTTACACCTATCTGCTCTTCTATAAAAGCATATACTGTAAACTCATGATCGAGTGTGTGTATAATAGTCTTGAATTTTCAACAATTTTGATGACAGACTTCGTGCATTTAAATAAAACAAAGACAATTTAGTTTTTTTGTAATTACAATGCAGTTTTTCTCTAAATGAATCACTAAAATAATGTTTACATTCAGAGATATGGTTATCTAATTGGGCACATGATATTCCATTTAATGAGAATAAATCAAACTGCACATTTTCAAATTTCAGGGCACTTGTAGTTGAATTATTTATATGAAAAAGGGAACGAAAGGTTAATTTAAACTGAGTGTCGTCAACAATACTATTAAATGGTAATGTAATAGCCAAACAGTTTAGGCATATCCAGGGTGCAGAGATTAAATTATCTTCAATAAATGCTGCATGACACAATGATCCACATGGGCAAATATATTTCGAATGATTCTTTTTTACACGTTTTAGACACAAACTACTATAGAATATTAGCATATCATAAAAAGGTTCTACAAACAGGACAAATCAACAATTATAAACATTCACGATTTCGATATATACTCCGCAAAAAAAGAAACTGGACACTTGTAAGAGACCAAATATTTTGTATTCATTAACGATAAAATATATGATATTGTATATCAAATTAAAGGTAAAATTACCCACTCAATATTCGCATGAAATCCAGATGAAATCATTCATGCATGACTTGTCACGGTCAATTAACCACACCAAGGTCTGTTTTCAAAAATAGCAAAAATGGAACATCCACTCAACCATATAAATGTTCATAAGCATAATATAAAACGCTATATTCATGAGATGGCATAATTTTTCATTACAAATGTGACCTATTCTATCTTCATCTCAATAAAGAGTATAAATGAAGACAAATTTTGAACATTATAGGTGTTATTTTCATCCAAAAGTAACAAAATGGGGAATTCCATGGCATAGCTTTATTAGTCAAAACCACAGTTTGTGCCCTTATTTCAGCATGAAAATGTTATAAATTCTTCTCAAGAATTATACCGTAGTCCAAGGATCTTCAAAACCTGAAGTCACCCTTGGTCAAACATTTGGGCAGTCTTTAACATGACATTTCTCTAGGTAACTATGGTTAAAATTGCAGGGGACACATGAAATAGACAAGCTTCATGCCTGTAATACAGACCAGTATGATAATGTTCTCATAACCTGACCCTGTTTTATTGACAAATTTGTATTTCCAGAGTTTGTTCATAACAATAAAGTTGAATAATGTCATAATTTACTTGCCCCGCTCATCTTGAGTGAAACGCTTACTATCATTTCGGTCGAATGGTGTGGTCCTTCATTGTTTTGCTATTTTTGAAAACAGACCTTGCTAGTGTTAATTGACCATGGCATTTCATGCATGAACGATTACACCTTTAAATTATACCCTTCATGTAGAGGACTAAATTCCCTTTAATTTGATATATGATCATGTACACTTTATCGTACATTAATATGAAATATTTCAACTTATACAAGTGTCCAGTTTCTTTTTTTGCGGAGTATACATTTAAATGAAATACTATTGGCAAATAGAAAAACGCTACATTGGCAGTTTAGAGATGATTAATGTTGAATGAAGCATACATTCTCAACATCTAGCATGGTTGTATACACGAAATTGTTACGTTCAAGAAGTAACATCGTATTCGTTTCTGGTGGAACAGTATGTTCCCAGTATAAGGTGATTATTTTTGTTGAATATAACATTGACTTTACATTTAAAAACATTTGAATAGCAGCAAAAAACGAGCATCGATGATGGAAATACAATCATCCTTGATGAAAATAATGCTCTGTTTGGTCAGATATTGGAGGCCACATGAGTCTGATAGGCTTTTGACAGTCATTCATCCAGGAAGTATACACTCTAAAGTATACAAAACTATGGTGGCACCTTTTTCCGCTGTGTTTCCTGAGAATTAGAGGAAAGTGAGGTATGGGTAAACATACCTAATGTACAGACAAATATCAACTTTTGGTCTAACTTTTAATTTCTCCTACACAGTAGGCCTACACCCCCGGGGGGATCTGTCCTCATAGTAAGGGGGGTGTCATGCGTGACCAAGGACTTGCCAAAAGCACCCTAAACGAGTATTTGCGTGGTGCAAAAAATACACCCTAAGCAATTATGATTATCGGTAATTTGATACCCTAAGCAAGTAATCACTTTTGTGTAAACCCCTAAGCAAGTATTTGTAATACCCTAAGCAAGTAAGCTGAGTTTTTGAGACCCTAAACGAGTAATTCATCTTTTTGATACCCTAAACGAGTATTTCATCAGCCTAAAATAGATACCCTATTTCCTGATTTTGGGTGATTTTGAGACCCTAAACGAGATACTCGAGTATCTCGCCTGATCGTGAAAAACCACCCTAATTACTCGTTTTCTTGGTCACGCATGATACCCCCCTTTCAATGAGGACAGACCCCCCGGGCCTACACCTCCATAATTAGCACACACTATGTTACATCCATATTGAGTATACAAGAAAAGTTTGTACTGAATACGCAAAAAATCCAATATGGCGGCCAATTTCTATTATGGACGCCAAAATGCTACTTTTGGTCGTAACAAATATAAATGATTAGTCGATTTCAATGATCTGGGGGTCGATTCCAATTATATAAAGTATGCAGAAATCAAATATGCTCCATTCAGTCTATATTCAGTGGCGTAGCTACTGTAAAAATCCAATATGGCAGCCAAATTTCCAAGATGGCCGACAAAAAGCTACTTTTTGTCATATAAAGAGCAATAACTAGTCGATTTCAATGATCTGGGAGTCGATTCCAATTATATATGGTATGCAGAAATCTAATGTGCAGCATTTAGTCCCAATCCAGTGGCGTAGATACTGTACAAATCCAATATGGTAGCCATTTTCCAAGATGGTTGCCGAAAAGCTACATTTTCACATATTTATTGACTACGTTGGTAAATTGCAATAACCTTGAGTTGATTCAGTAATATATGATATGCGGAAACCAGATTTGCTACATCAAGACCTATCCCATTGTTTAGCTAATGACAAAACAAACATGGCGGCCTTTTCCAAGATGGCCGCCATAAATACTTGTTATCATTTATATCATTTTTATCATTTCGTTTATACATCAATTATTTGTTAACTATGTGGCTCACATATGTTTTGTATATTTGTAAACATTTTAGCAATTATTTTCTTCAGTTTGCTATGCCCCATCTGTAAAAAAAAAAAAAATCTCCAGAGTAAAAATCCCCCAGTGACATCACCTGTGATATACCGGAGCTCTGCCGACTGAGCTAGGAGCCCATCTGTCGGTAGAGCACTGGTCTAGTAATCTCGATGTCTCGGAACCGAATCCAGGTGAAACCCACTTTCTTGGTTAATATTTAAATATAATTCTGTCAGTTTCAGGTTCGATTCATATAGCGCCTAAAATGTTACAATACCATCATACAAAAGCATCTACAACAGCATGATTCATATGGCTTGAATGATTTTGTCTAATCTTCATTCTGTCTAATTATCAGTTCAGGTAATGTGTTTTTAGCTATAGTCTACAAATACCTAAACCTCATAATAAGATTAAAAACTATAAGTGTTAGACAAAGTGGCATTTAGGCAGTTTATTATATTAGACAAAATTCGTTGTCCTTGTGCCTAATGACAAACTAGGTCCAAACAATCACAATAGACCAACAGCCTGCTGCAGGATAGTTATAAATACAATGTTCACAAAAAAAGAATAAGAAGTTGAAGTAGAACAATACATGTAACAAGGGAAGTAAAAACAATGGAAATAAAAATAAATATTGGACATAAAATCGTATTTCCCGCTTTTCGCATAATAGTGTGCGCGCGTGTGTGGGTGTGTGTGTGTATGTGTGTGTGTGTGTGTGTGTGCGTGTTTGTGTGCGTGTGTGCGTGTGTGCGTGTGTGTGCGTGTGTGTGTGTGTGTGTGTGTGTGTGTGTGTGTGTGTGTGTGTGTGCGCACTTGTAATTGGTGTAAATTTGGGTTAGTTGTATGTATTCACCCTCTTAAACTTGACAAGTGGTATGGCGATAGACCCGATTTCGAAATGTTATTATATTTATAAGGCCCATATAGACCGGTGATCAACTATCGAGGCACACAAACCCAAACAAGACCGGTCTTTAGTAATAATGAACTCTCGGGTTCGATTCCCGGTGAAGCCTTTTTTTTCTTTGCTCATTTTCATTAATATTCACATCCAGTCAGTTTCCTTCATCATTAAAGGGGGTGATACAAACTCCTTTGGTAATTACCCCGCCCAATTTATGTTATTTCTGTCATAGGGTAGGTCATGGAGAAGCTTTTTAATATGATCAGGTACATGAATATTTATTAGAAATGACTTACTTCTTGTCAATCACCCATGCAGGTAGCAAGCAAACGGTCCATTGTTGGACCAATGCTTTTTTTCGCAACGTTGCTCCAACGTTGACTGGCAACGTTGGACCAGTGATGTGTGCGTACGCCCAAATGACGCTGGTACAACGTTTGATCCATCGTTGGTCCAACAAGTTTGTCCAACGTATTATGGGTTTCGAGTTTCTAACGTTGTACCAACGTTGGTATCCAACCAGATTTCAACGTACGAGTTGCGAGATTCCAACGTTGGACCACAACGTTGGTATCCAACCAGATTTCAACTTCCAAGGAGTTGCGAGATTCCAACGTTGATCCAACATTGGCTTGAGCAGCTACCTGGGCAGGCTTTAGATCAAAACACTCAACCCAGAGTGCACTCTTAAATGTATCTGATAAATGGGTGTCTGCTATTGATAATGGGGAGTTAGTTGGCCTTATAATGATTGACCTGAAGAAAGCATTCGATTATGTAGACCACTCTACATTGTTTTTAAAAATCGCACTTTATGGTTTTGATACTGCAGTAGTCAAGTGGTTTAAAAATGATCTATGTTCAGAGAGAACATAAACGGTATGTCAACTGCTGTGAGAAATGTAACATATGGAGTGCCGCAAGGTTCACTATACTGACTTGGACCAATGCTATTTTAACTATATACGAATGACCTTCCTAACAAAGTTAATAATTGTCAATTGTCTTTATATGCAGACGACACATGTTTGTTTTGTTCCGGTAGTGATCCGAGAAAAATTATTGATACTTTGAATGATGATTTAAAGGCGATTATTTCTGTATGGCTTAAAAGAAATAACCTAGTTGTTACTGCCTAGTACAAGTGTGAAACTATGATTATAGGCACTAAACCAAAACTTTAAAAATGCAAAAATGATTTTAATGAATATCCTGTTTAAATTAGACTCTATTATAAAACGAGTGTCTGCTAGTAAATATCTAGGTATTTATATTGATGAAAATTTATTATGGAACAAACAAATTGAACACTTAAAATCGAAAGTTGTTAAAAAGTTTATATTTGCTTAAAAGAATTAGACTATTATAATTTATTGATGAAAAAATAGCTTGTTATTTTATAAGTCTGTAATACAAGCACATTTTGATTACGGTATTGTTGTGTAGTGAGGGTCAAACACTTGTAAAACGTATTGTAAACAGGATGCACATCTTGCAAAATAGATCACTGAGAATTGTTATGAAAGTTGACTATTTATTTTCTATACAAATCAACCTTACGCATCAGTATACATTTGGATAAGCTTTATACACATAGAACAAAACAATTAGCTAAAATTATGTATCAATCTGTAAAAAAAAAATGGGGCCATCATATGAATGAACTTGTTATTAGGCGTGGATCGCATTATCAAACACGATCCGGTGAAGCCCAATTAGAATTAATTCGGCCTAAAACTAATTATGGAAAGAGACGTTTTATTTATCAGGGTGCCAAATTATAGAATTCTTTAGTAAATTACATATCCTCATAAATTGTCTTTAAAAAAATGTTTGAATAGATTAATTGTATAATTATTGTATTACTATGATATGATCGTTGTTGTTTTTTTTTGTGTGGGGGGGGGGGGGGGGGCGGGGGAGGGAGGGGGGAGGCTCTCCTGCATTTGCCTTTCTTTTTTTGTCTTGAATTTTCAATGTAGATAGCGTAGGGACTGTGTTTAGTTGTATTATTTATTGTAATGTAAAATGATTTAATTGTGTTGTGTATTTGTATTGTGTTTGAGTTTGAGTTTGAGTTTGATGTTTTATTATCCAAATAAAAAGTACATCAATATAACAATCAAATGTCAATGTGTAACATAAATATTAAAAGGATAATTGGGACCAGAAAATAGCATTAAATGCTAATCGTGTCTGGTACCATTAACACACATAAGTAGCGTAGCAATGAGAATATCATAAATAATGAATAACTGTTGAATATATACTTAAACTACAAGCTATTCTACATCTAAGCTAAAATAAGTTCTCTGATTAAATACAAATCTTTGGTATTTAACACTAAATAAAAAGATAAAGGATTATATAACGTAATATTTACAAAAAGGCAAGAACCTCGGTTAAAAGTTCAAAACAATTATTCTATTAACATTTGTGATATTAGAGTTCTACGAAAGCAAGACACTGATGCTTTCTCCCGTACAGATAGCGGTAAATCATTCCAAAAGCATGTGCCTCTGAATGACACTGAAAATTTACCCTGCGTAGTCCTTACTTTAGGACCCCTGCGAAAACCAGCCTGTGGCTGATAGGGTGTTCCGCCCATGAATTTGGAAATAAATTTTAAAAAATATTCCGTGAATTATGCACTATTATTTGTCCTATACTCTGCAATATGATGTTTTTAATTGTGATTTTGGAAAATAAACATTCAAATACATAAATAAACATCAAAGTAACCTTCACTGGACATTGACAGGGACATTGTCCTCAAAATATTCCAACATAAATGAAAGTAAAAACAAAATAATTGATACACACATATCAGGACAATATCATCAAAATAGAGAACAAAATAATATTGACCATGCTGTCGAGTATACATTTTGTTATACACAGTAACCAGTGTATATTGGCCAACCATATATAGGAACCAAGAAATATGGCCACTGTAGACAGGTCACATGTGATCTCTATGTAGGTTCGCTACCTTATTCCTCTGCAGTAGATCACCTTGTGTGGCCATTGCAGGCAGGATGGTTGCTATATAGACAGGTGGTTACTAAGACAAGTATACAAGACAAGTATAATATTCTATTATATTGGAATATGCTATTTTATTTTTTTATATTGCAATTATATAATATGCTCAAACGAACGTTCACGACAAGCATTCAATTTAATAAATGGGAATGTTAAAGTAAGAATCACGATATTGAGTAAAGTCGCTGTAGGTTTACTTTTTGCATTTTGTTCGCTTAATGTTAATATATTGAGATGCTAGTTTTACATTGTAATTAATTTGAATAATAATTATTTAAAAGACTGATTCGGAGTATTGGACATAACTGGCCCAAGATTTGGCATGCATTCATAATTCATTATAGTATTTTCACTAGGTTTCACATTGAAATTTAAATTAGTATGATACTTAAATTGTTTTAAAATGGTATTTGATATTTAGCAATTATTGTTGTTGTTGATGCTTAAGGATATGACTTCTTTATTCCTGATGTGTCTTTTGTTATTTAATTGTAAATACTTAACATGATGATTGAATTCATTTTATTCAGTAAATTGTTACGTAATTTATTATATTGTATCACGCTTCCTGCATTGACAGTTATGCGTCATGTCCTGGGCTATGTAAGAGTCTGTTCACTTTTACCCCGGGACTTTTACTCTTGTTCCTTTGTTGAATTTACAATAAAGTGATATAAAATCAATACAATGTTTGTAGTCATATTGATTCAACTCAACGCGCTCTGGGCTGCTGTTTGCTGCCCTCTCGATCTCTCTGCTCTATACGGCGTGCAGCTTGTTGTTTGTTTATTTTACCATCTTCCATATTCCTTGACGCGTCGTCTGCAGTAAAGGCAGGCAGCGGACGATTGAGCTTCCTGCAGTGAAAAAAACACGTAAGTATGGGTTTAATATTACAGATCTGGTCTGATTAATGTTTTACAACCATTGATGAAGGTTTGTTCTTGACCCTGTATTACGGGCAGTCAGTGCAATGTCAATATTGCAGAGCGTCGAACTCAAACAATGATGGAAATTCCCGGGTAGGTACCCTTCCCGTGCCGTGCATACTTCCCGGTTTCGGTTTTGTAGACCGCTATGTGAGCTGATGCGTGGCAGATGCATACTTTGTCCGAGTACATTGCTCAGCGAAATATGCGTATTGGCATTGCCGCGAAAACGAGGTGAGAATTACGCGGCATTCGTTAGAAAATACCACTGCAGGTGCTACCAAGTCAATACAAGTCGCCGGCTTGAATAAGCCATTTCTAGCTATTTCTATTTCTAAGCGGAGTGATGGATATTTTCGATAATTGGTAGACGAATTTAGACGTAGTATGGGCAATTAATATACCACCCCAGAAATGCATTCTGATTGGAATTGTGTGATGCTGTTTGCTATCAAAGAATGTAACAAATAAGATTAAGAAGAAGCAGGGGCGAAAATCGGAATAAAAATGGTAGTGCATCAACAAAATTATGACAGGTTGGACTTTGTTCTGATCTTGACTGTCACTCGACAACGTCAACGTCATTGACATTGTCATTGACGTATCATTCAAAAAGTAAACACTAAACTTAAAACCAATTATGGTTGAGGGACCTACAGCCTACACTTCGGCACCCTAAGATATTTCTGACAGTTTTAGACTTTAAAATCTTACACATTTCATTAAACTTTACTCACAAATTGAGAAAATAGTGCAGATTCCGATGCGATGATCAGATTTGCGATTTATAATTTATATTTTGAGATGGATATCGTCTTCGAATGCGCGCGTTCTTTTTTGGCTCCACGAGTTTGCAGTGTTTTTTTAAACCGGCACCCCTCAACTCTGCATTGTCATTGACAACGCACACAACTCAAAATTTCCTGTGCGATGTTGGCATCATTTCACAAATTTCACAAAAATACACGTAGCGGACGATAAACGCATTATTTCTCCTCGAATTTTCGACCAGTGCAGTTTCTAAGGGTAGCGCGCATTATCACATGCGCGATTTTATACAACACGTGCAAAAACAAATTTTACGTGGGGTGCCGATGTGTAGTACCCCTACCATACAGTACAAATTACTATTAGTCTCACTATCCGTTTCAGTATCATATCAATACTACTAGAGACGTAGACGTAGTAGAAGTTATAACTTATAATATGCAATTCAATTGTGAGCTGCAGTGGAAGTGCTTATACCCACCAGCAGGGCCACCTATACCGTTTGTGTATAGCATACAGAATCACATTGCCATAGTGCATTATTTTTTCGCTCGGCGGGGCAATTGATTGTGCGAGGGGTGTCGGCGAATTCACTTTGTCCCAGTTGACAATGAGTTGTTAATGGTTACGACCGGACGCTAGCGGTATAGAACAATGATACCACGTAGTGTGCGGCGCCATGTGTAACATACAAAGTATTTTACACATAAGTACAGGTATGCGGGTCATTCTTCGATAAGTGTATAGTTTTGCGTCCCGCTACTTTGGTGTCGCATAGAAAAAAAGTTAAAGCTTTTTTGTTGTTATCTCTTTGTTTTGACTTACAAGTAAGTAAAAAATCAACTAATACAAAAAAAAGTAAAGTGATAACTCTTATACTTTTTTTTTAATTATTTTTTTTAATGTTCCACCCCCCTCAAACTCGCATGTCACGATGGCATCATGTAAAAATATCATAATATAGCATTTCAAAAAAGATGCATATTTGTTGTCCTAATATACCTTAATAAATTCAATTTTATGAGTTGACTACGAATATCAAGATTAAATACGCACACATGCAACGATTAAAAAGAAAAAAAGAAAAAAGGAATCTGTTTTGTGTGTCCCGATGTTTTGCGTCATCTCCGTCACGCATTTTGAGTCCGTCATCTACGGTACAAAAATATGCTAAATTTGAGTGATCGTGGTGGCAACATGTCGGGTGACTAGGTAGTAGAAAGAAGAGACACGTTTTTTCCCCGGTCTATAGGTAAGTAACATTGTTTTTTTGAGATCTTTGTCAAAAACCAGGTTCGTACCTTTATTAAGCGTCATCTCCGAACGCTTGATATTAGCTAGATAAAGATATTAGATTGAATTTCTAATCATTTGTATGAATGTGCCCGCGGAACAACTATACAACACCGTCGCTTATTTGTATTGCATACATTGCTATAAGCTATCAGCGATTTAAATGTGTCTGAATGTCATCTCCGTCACGCATCATCTCCGTCACGTTTTTTTCGTGACGGAGATGATGATTATCATCTCCGAACGATTGATATTAGCTAGATAAAGATGTTAGATTGAATTTCTAATCATTTGTATGAATGTGCCCACGGAACAACCATACATCACTATCGCTCATTTGTATCAAATACATTGCCATTAGCTATCGGCGCTTTAAATGTGTCTGATAGTCATCTCCGTCACGCGTCATCTCCGTCACGGCTCTTTTGTGACTGAGATGATGAGTTTTAGTTGGATTGTCAACTCTGTTAATTGACACACAATGTTGTTCAAAATTGACAAATATTCTATGACAAAGCTTAGTTTGCATGAATTTTAGATTATTATATAACATGTGATTATAATGTATTCTGAAACATGTTAAATACACGCTTCAGTCATTTCCGTCACGCTTCAGTCATCTCCGTCACGCTGAGTTCAAATGCATAAATTTCAACAAAGATTAAACTCTGGTAAAAAATATTTGTATTGGTATTTTTAGCGATCTATTTACTCATAATCATGTACCTTTCTTCATCCTAATTTCCTGAGAAAATTTCATCACACTGATTGAAAGCAAAACTATTTGGCAAAATTCACTATTTATTCAGCAAGGCAAGTATAAATGGTGGCTCTAGAGAAAAAAATGTGATTATGGTTGACCAATGTTTTTTTTTCTTTTCTCAGTCACCCTTTCTTTCCAAACAAAGATTGAATAAGAAGTGAATTATGTTCTTCAGATAAAATGCGACGATCTAGTTGTGCAAAAATGTTGTGACGGAGATGACGCATTAACAGTGTACATGTTAATAAAACCCCCCAAAATATTACATAGCCCCATTAAAGATCGCGCCAAACAATATTTCCCTAATCTACAGATGTTAACATATATTAAACACACAGAAAGAAAGTGGAGAAACAGTTTTGATTTTCACGACCTCACGATGGTCGAAAATATACACTTATCGAAGAATGACCCTTATACCTGTACTTTCATGTGTAATAATTATGATATACTTTGTATTAGATCAACAAATCTAGCACTTTCATGGCCTCTTTGAAAGACTTTGACATTATTATTACTGACATTTTTACTGTAGATCGACAAATCTAGCGCTTTCAGTTTCATGGCCTCTTTGACATTATTACTGAATTGTCTTACTGTCGGCCAGCTAGAAGGCCGACAGTAAAAATTTCAGTAATAATGTCAAAGAGGCAATGAAAGCGCTAGATTTGTCGATCTACACTGTGGTATGACGCTTAATTGTGTTCTGACTATTTTGTGCCAAAGGAAAAGAATAAATTATGGCAAGTGAGTTAACTTTTTACCTTAAAGGGGACCACCAGGCATAGAACAACACCAACATTTTGCAAAGGGTTGTGTAATTCATAAACAAAGCAATTAATTACCACCTCTTACGGAACCACTATTATTTCCTGGTTCCGTACGGGCCAAACATTTGCGAGTGCGCCAATGCTATTCACGAGTACGTTTGGAGACAATAGAATCCCGGACGATTCGTTCCCTCTGGACAAAGTAGTCTTTGTACATGCAGACCCATGAACGCATGCTTTAGGTGATGCATTTTCCAATTATAATTTTTTTTTCTGAAAACATTTTTGTGAACTTGTTGATGGAATGGACTACTAAAGATGTTACCTTTCATTTATAAGGATATTATTTTTGGGTGGTGGTACCCTTTAATTTTTCATGATTGATGGGTGCATTGTACTGTGATTCAGGACTATTTTCTCACTGTCATCTTCAATTATAATTATTTGCTAACAATATTATCTTATATTAACTATATTATCTTATCAAAATTTGAACTTGATCAGGAAGCTTAATTATCTTTTCCTATACTTGAGAAAATCATTATTTAATAGTGCTTAGTCAAGACTTTAATTGCAATTCACGCTCTATAAATATGGTATCTATTGTTATTATTATGATTTTATTTTTAGCAACAGAATCCTTCAACATGCACAAGCTATTGAGGCCGGATGTGGTGTGCAGATGCCGGCATGCACTGTGTAATAAGATGTCGCATCCTGGTTGCACTCAGATTGCATGCAGAGAGAGGTACCATTCTGCCTCGACATCATCCACACAGCCAAGGAGAGCGTTTTCTAGGAGAACCCATCTTGGCAATTATAGGCCTACACATCAGCATGGGGTGAGAGAGGGGCTGTACAACTCTGCACCATCCTCAATGAGTGGGACTAGGAGAGCATTTAGTTTGACGTCAGCTCAAGACAAGGCTAAGGCAGTCATCTTTGACCTTGGTGGGGTGCTGGTGGCTAAACCATACCCTATCTTTGCAGGTTAGTTCTCACGTTGTCAATGCAGTCATTGAACCTGTATTAGTAGCCACCTGTCTATAGCAGCAAACCTGCCTATTGTGGCCACCAAACTTGCTCCACTGCAGATCGAGGAAAGCAGTGTTAGACAACCTGTCTATCTATTAGAGGCCATCTGTTTCCAGGTGGCTACTAAGAGAGGTTCAATACAGTCATTGAACCTCTCTTAGTAGCCACCTGTCTATAGCAGCAAACCTGCCTATTATGGCCACCAAACTTGCTCCACTGCAGATTGAGGAAAGCAGTTTTACACAACCAGAGGTCATCTGTTTTCAGAGGCCACTTTTTGTTTCTATAACATAACGTGTGTCCTTCAGCAAGGCTATAGTACATTTTCTGCTCTCAATGCAGGTGTAGTAAATGGGTACCTAGCAGGACTTTATTCCTTGAAATGCTTGATGCGTCTTATCAAGATAGCTCAGCTAAGGCCAGGGTCATAATGGTACATAGCAAAGCACTTTGAAACATTAAGATGTAAAGTGCGTTGTAAATATTATCTCTTATTGTTATTCAATAGTTTGCAAAAGGTGCAAGAATTGTTTTGTTGTCCTTGGATGCGGAAGAGAATAAATGTACTTTTGAAAAAATAGCAAAGAAAAATGGGTTTCTCTGGGATTCAAAATTGAGACCTCTGGATTGCTAGACTGGTGCTCTACCAACCGAGCTTTTCCTTGAAACCCCCTAGTTTTGAATGCTCCTGAGGAAATCAATGATTACTCCCTCTGGAACTCCCTCCCTCCTGTTCTTTTCAACACTGACAAACTTGAAGGTTTTATAAAAGCACGCATGACAACTCTTTTAAGCCAATGTGCAGTAACTGAGGTAACTTTTGGAGGAGCGGGCACCTGTGAATGTTTGAAACGGATAAATGTTGTGGATCATCATCATGATTACCTTCTTTCCTCAGAGTATGAATCCTTCAAAGGCATCCCCGATGGAACGATACTCGATATCATCATTGCAGCAGGGAGCACCGGATCTTTCAGAAAGCTGGAGAGGGGGCGGATCTCTACAGACCAGTTTGGAAGAGATTTCTCACAAGAATGCAAAGAACTGGTAAGTAGTGCATGTCTGAAATGCCTGATGGTTTAACCCCTTTACTTCCCAATAGAATATAATGCATTTAAATGGCCTTATACAAGATTATCAAATTAATTTTGGGCCACCAAATTTCACTGATCCTAAATTCTACTGGTAGAAGTGCCTGTGCCTGATATGTTAATGCTGTATATTGGAGACGGGCTGAATGTTAGAGCGCATCGCATCCTTCAGTCAGCTTGACAGAGGCCAGCAGAAGCGTCCAAAACGTAGCTCTCTAGCATTGTAACAGCATCGTGAGTCAGTGAAAAATTAATTCTCAATGTTAAAGTAGTTTTTATAAAAGAGGACTAATTGTATTGTATAAAAATGACAATGAGTACCTTTTTGTCAACAAACAGCTTGGGGTTGAGGCTGACCTGTGTGATTTCCTGAAGTTCTTTGAATCGAACATTGCTCAGCCAGTGCCCGAGATGATAGATGCCATCCGCTGCATCCGAGCCGAGGGTCTCAAGACGGCTCTTCTCACAAATATATGGCGCCATGACGGGCAAGAATCGGCACCGCTTCCAATCGACAGAAGCCTTTTTGATGTGGTAGGAATTATTCACAAACCTCATATTTAATGTACATGTAATGTTTGTTCAACTGATTGTGAAAAAAAAGAAATTTAAGACTCCTTTTCTGAACAAGTTTTCTCCAAAGCTCGATCATTGTTATTTGATTGGGTTGATTTTTGTTTAGTTTGGTAGCATGATTGTTTGACATAATCGTATGGCACCTTGCAAAGTCACAATAAAAAGTTTTTATTTAGATGTGAATGATATACATGCTGTTCATGTTTTGAGGTTTCCTTTGATATTCTCTTTGATGACGTGCCCATGTAATGCAATTGGTTAGAGTATCCGTTCTTTTAGTCATGTTGTTGGCACTTCTTGGTAGAGAATGCCATTCTTTTTCCTTCTTGTTTTTTATTGGTTGCTAGTTGTTTATGTTTATGTACAAATTTGCTTATTTGGTGTCCATAATGTACAGGTGGTTGAATCCTGCTGTGTGGGATATGGCAAACCTGACCCTGAAATCTACCACCTGTGCCTAGAGCTGCTGGGAGTCAAAGCAGATGAAGTCATCTTTCTGGATGACCTCAAGGACAATATCAAGGGTGCCGCGGCCGTAGGGATACCATCAATAGAGGTGGGTTCAAAGCTGAAAGAAATAGAATTGTGTGATCGAACCCTGCCCACTGCCTTTGTCCTTCAGCAAGACAATTTATCCACAATTGCTGCTCTCTACCCAGGTGTATAAATGGGGACCCGGTAGGAGGTGAAAGCCTATATTATGTGAATGATCTTCTCAATGCCCATGAGCTGGGAAGGAATGCTCCCCAGGGAGTGGAGATGGTGCACACAATGTGTGCTGGTTTGCATTGTATCCTATGACCGGGGGTAATATTATCATTGTAAAGCGCTTCGAGATGATTATCAATCATATTAGGCGCTATATAAATCGAGTATATTATTATTATTATTATTATCTAGTAACATTATCCAAATCCACAAAACTTACTTAGATCTCTAGTGGTTCTATCATACTTTGTTGTATTCGTATTACATGTACCAATAGGAGCATGTAACATGTTTGGGTTTTCCAAATTTCTCTTCCATTATAAAGATATGTATGATTGTAATGTTCTAATTTATTGTTATCTAGTAGATAATTATAATTATATAATATAAATATATTATTGATGATTACTCGGTCACATGACATTCATTTACCATTAGAATTTTCACATATCACTCAGTGGACATAACAGATCACAGAAAGACACATTTTATCTAGATTGCTAGACCGGTGCTCTACCAACTGAGCCATAGAAAGTGCTCGTGCTGGTGTTCTCCCGGGGAACCCTTTTAGTTTTCAATACTCGTGATAATCTTTATCATAGTAAGTGGGATAATCTTTTAACCTCTTCATTAACTCATTTATTCCCCCCCCCCCCCTGTCTATAGGTTTTGTTTATCAGGTTGATGGCACAGAGCAAAGCCTGGGACAGTAGCAGAGTGCAAAGAACTAGCACTCGGTGAGGACAACCTCATATCATATTGATACTTTTAACACCAGCAACATACTAAACTACACGTATATTGTTTATCATAGAATTGATAGTAAGCTGGATCAAAGTTTAACCTGTTCATTCTGCAGGTTAATGATACAGCGCAAGGTCTGCATGATCTTTCCCGTGACCTTGAGTTCCCTCTGGAGGGCTACCAACCAGGGATAGTTGCAGTGCGCAAGGAACTAGCACTCAACGAGGACAACCTCATATTGTATTGATACTTTATAACACCAGCAATATACTATATTGTTTATCATATATAGAATTGATAGTAAGTTGGATAAACGTTTAATCTGTTCATTTATTTCTCCCTGTCTATATGTTTTGCTTTACAGGTTGATGATACAGCGCAAGGTGTGCGTGACCTTTCCCGTGATCTTGAGTTCCCTCTAGAGGGCTATCAACCTGGGACAGTCGCAGTGCGCAAGGAACTAGCCCTCGATGAGGACAACCTCAAGGCCTACCTCTCATCCTTGGGTGTTGAGTCCAGCGATGGCAACATCATTATCAGGAAATTCAAGGTGAGCCAGAGGCAACTTTTATTTTGTTAGAGCTCTTTAAAAATGCTCATTTTGATTTTTAAAAGATTTAGTAATGGTAATGTATAACATTTATATAGTGCTTAAAGGGATAGAAAAGTTCGGGTTTAGAGGGAGCTTCATATTTTGTTTGCATGATAGAGGAAAAATAAATAGAAATTCATGAAGAAAATATTTAAATGAGATCTGTTCTTCACTAGATCCATCCTGGTCCATGAAAAAATCTTGTATATGGGAATGTAAGTGGTGTATTTAATTACGTAGTAAAGTGGTTAACCCGTTGCTTACGGGAACCGGGTTGGCTATGTACAAAGTCTATGGGGATTTCAGAATCTCCTAGTGAACAGGTTAAGAAAACAATAACATTGCGCTAATCAGGCTGTTCGTCCCCATGATTTGGTGATGGCCCTTCAGCTTTGAACAGTCAGAATTGTTCTAGCGACTGTCTGCATAATGTATAGACCACCTGTCTATAATATAATAAAGACCACTAATCTTGAATCTCTTGAATGCAGTTTACATGTAAATAAACCTTCCATGGAGACCACCTGCTGATAAAGTCCACTTTTCTGTCTCCCTTTGGTGGTCTTTATAGTCAGGTTTGACTGTAAATTGAATTTTTATTCTCATTTAACTAATTTTTTTTTTACAGCATGGCCAGTCCAACCCAACCTACTTCATCCGTTACGGTGGACGTGAGCTGGTACTGAGGAAGAAACCGCAGGGGAAGCTACTTCCGATGGCTCACATGGTGGAGAGGGAGTATGAGGTGATGAAGGCACTGGGAGAGGCAGGGGTACCAGTACCCCCTCTGCTTGGACTGTGTCAAGATGACAGGTAAGAACCTTGATGTCAACCTGTCGTGAACGTAATAGAAGTACATGTACTAAGAAGTATTTTTAGAAACAAAAGCAAAGGAAATTATTCCTGAGATGAATCATTAGATAATTAGATGATGTTTCTGTCTTCCTTGTAGCATTCTTAACACACTTGAACACTTTTTAATTGTTTGAACCAGGTGAACGTGGACATGGTGTGACAAGATTGGTAGAGCGCGCTTTCCATTGTGAGATCCAGATTTCAAACCCTGTGTATGCCCATTGCATTTGTCCTTCAGCAAGACAAATAATCCACTATTGCTGCTCTCTACCAAGGTGAATAAATGTGGACCCGGTAGGAGTAAAACGTGTAAGCTTTCATAATTGAGTGTGCCCTACAGTTGCCAGAATGCCTTGCTCCCAAGGGAGTAGAAAGTGCACATGTGGGGATTGATTTTGAGTGTGTCTGATGACTGGGGTAATGATATAATTGTAAAGCGCTTAGAGATGATCAATCACATTAGGCGCTATATAAATTGAGTATATTTATATTTTTATTTGTGTTTGATTTTTGTTTGTTTTTTGTTTTGTCTTACTGCCAGTGTTCTTGGCACCCCATTCTATGTGATGGAGTATGTGAGAGGGAGGGTCCTCCAAGACCCTACTCTGCCTGGTATGAGCAGTGAGCAGAGGAGGGATATCTACAGGGCCATGCGGGATGTCCTCTGCAAGATACACAACGTCAATGTAGCGCAGGCTGGACTCAACAACTTTGGCAAGCATGGTAAGTAAACACACTCCCTCTGAGATTATGTTTTCCCCAAAGAGTTGATTTAAAGGTTCTCTGAGACCCTACTCTGCCTGGTATGAGCTGTGAGGAGAGGAGGGATATCTACAGGGCCATGCGGGATGTCCTCTGCAAGATACACAATGTCAATGTAGCGCAGGCTGGACTCAACAACTTTGGCAAGCATGGTAAGTAAACACACTCCCTCTGAGATTATGTTTTCCCCAAAGAGTTGATTTAAAGGTTCTCTGAGACCCTACTCTGCCTGGTATGAGCTGTGAGGAGAGGAGGGATATCTACAGGGCCATGCGCGATGTCCTCTGCAAGATACACAATGTCAATGTAGCGCAGGCTGGACTCAACAACTTTGGCAAGCATGGTAAGTAAACACACTCCCTCTGAGATTATGTTATTCCCAAAGAGTTGATTTAAAGGTTCTCCAAGACCCTACTCTGCCTGGTATGAGCAGTGAGGAGAGGAGGGATATCTACAGGGCCATGCGGGATGTCCTCTGCAAGATACACAATGTCAATGTAGCGCAGGCTGGACTCAACAACTTTGGCAAGCATGGTAAGTAAACACACTCCCTCTGAGATTATGTTTTCCCCAAAGAGTTGATTTAAAGGTTCTCTGAGACCCTACTCTGCCTGGTATGAGCTGTGAGGAGAGGAGGGATATCTACAGGGCCATGCAGGATGTCCTCTGCAAGATACACAATGTCAATGTAGCGCAGGCTGGACTCAACAACTTTGGCAAGCATGGTAAGTAAACACACTCCCTCTGAGATTATGTTTTCCCCAAAGAGTTGATTTAAAGGTTCTCCAAGACCCTACTCTGCCTGGTATGAGCTGTGAGGAGAGGAGGGATATCTACAGGGCCATGCGCGATGTCCTCTGCAAGATACACAATGTCAATGTAGCGCAGGCTGGACTCAACAACTTTGGCAAGCATGGTAAGTAAACACACTCCCTCTGAGATTATGTTATTCCCAAAGAGTTGATTTAAAGGTTCTCCAAGACCCTACTCTGCCTGGTATGAGCAGTGAAGAGAGGAGGGATATCTACAGGGCCATGCGGGATGTCCTCTGCAAGATACACAATGTCAATGTAGCGCAGGCTGGACTCAACAACTTTGGCAAGCATGGTAAGTGAACACACTCCCTCTGAGATTATGTTTTCCCCAAAGAGTTGATTTAAAGGTTCTCTGAGACCCTACTCTGCCTGGTATGAGCAGTGAGCAGAGGAGGGATATTTACAGGGCAATGCGAGATGTCCTCTGCAAGATACACAACCTCAATGTAGCGCAGGCTGGACTTAACTAATTTGGCAAGCATGGTAAGTAAACACACTCCCTCTGAGATTATGTTATTCCCAAAGAGTTTATTTAAAGGTTCTCTGAGACCCTACTCTGCCAGGTATGAGCTGTGAGGAGAGGAGGGATATCTACAAGGCCATGCGGGATGTCCTCTGCAAGATACACAACGTCAATGTAGCGCAGGCTGGACTTAACAACTTTGGCAAGCATGGTTAGTAAACACTCTGGCCTGAATTCTCATCAGTGGCACAACTTTAGTCAGGGCTAAAAAGACAGAAATTACCAGTAAACGGTTAAACCAATTCACACCTGTGGTATTACACTAGCCTATTGATGGTTGTCATATGCCACTGGAGACATTCTAATTGTTTCTTCTAAATGACTTCTAACTCCTCAAACATATGCATACAGTCTTTAACTCTTAACGTGCCAGGGATTTTAATGCTCTATGGCATTTGTGTGTATTGTAACTCGCAAAAATGCGAGCTTGGCATGTTAGGAGTTAATAATCGCATCCCAATTATGTGAAAAAGAATGAGTTTTACTTGGTATGTAGTCTGTTTCACTGATGTGACTGGGCTTAAAATGATCACATTATGTCATCAAATGCACTATAAAAATCCAGCAATTTTCAAGCATTTGCATTAAATTCATAATAACTGTTTTCCAGGTAACTACATTGAGAGGCAGGTAAAGACCTGGTCCAAGCAATATGTGTCCAGCAAGACCCACGAGATTGAATCGATGAATCAACTCATGGAGTGGCTGCCACAACACTTACCACAGAACGCCAACACTACAGTTGTCCATGGTGACTTCAGGTAGGATATTGCTATCAAATTTAATTGAAGAAAATGTCAATAATTATCATCTATGTGTGTTTTACTCAGAAGCTCGGTTTTGACATAAATTCTTGTTTTAGGTTTTACTATATACTTGATCAAGGCATAATGTACATTAGAAAAAAATGATTGAATGTTGCTTTTGGAATTGTTCCTTAGGACTAAAGATAGGCCTATTAAATACTTATATTGCAGCCATGTTTTGATTGATTAAGTTTCATTATTTGATCCTTCAAATAATGCAATTAGTAATATTTCTTTTTTGTTAGATAAACAAACATTCTTTGTAGACGAATTAGATTATTATGGTAGAAATATAAATATATGCCTAATTTTAAAACTAAACATATCAATTAAATTGTATATTTCCAGGATAGATAACCTGATATTCCATCCTGACAAGCCCGAGGTGATAGCCATATTGGACTGGGAACTCTCAACACTCGGAGACCCTCTCTCAGACCTGGCCTACAGCTGTATACCATACTTCATGAAGGATAGTGCAATGATGAAAGGTTTGGTTCTTTAGCAACAGACTACCACCTCCTAGTATAACAACAGGGACCCGTTTCATGAAAGGGTCTTATGTTAAAACCGTCTTAACTGTCACGTGACTGTGACTGATCTACGGGCATACGGATGGCGTTTGTTCCATTCCCAAAGGACAGTTAAGACGGTTTATATAAAGACCCTTTCATAAAACGGGCCCCAGTAACTAGCTTAGTTCCTTGCTATGTCTAAATTTGATGAGGTGGCTAAGAATTAAACACGTGATCTTTTAGTTGCCATCTAGGGTGAATTTAGTTGGTACCTAAGGCTTACCCAGCTAACCCTAGTTGGGTATTGGAAAACTGTTTGTTGCTCAATAAACGGCACATTGAAAATACACTTAGCAAGGAACTGCTAGCAGGGTTTTATGAATTTGGGGCCTGATAGATAATTTATTTCAAGTTCTACTTTAGTCTATGCCATGAGCTCAATGTTAGTAATTATAAAAAGAGTAATACTTTTCAAAGCTGTATATAAATTGAAAACTAGGAGTACAACTCCCCTCACTAAAGAGTAGCAAGTCATGCCATATGCTTGACACGTACAATGACCAAATATAGAACTTTGATCCCTCCATTACTATGCTAGCTATGAACAAATAATAATCAGAAGCAAACACGCTTTACTGGACTTGAAGCAAATTGTGCCAATATTTGTTTTGCGTTGACCTTTAGATTATGTTGTACTGTGCTAATCTTACTATGTGCACTGGGCAACAAAAGACCATATATATGAAGGGTTTGTTTGAATGAATTTACGGATGAGGGTGTGTTTTTTATTTGTGCAATTTGAGGTGCTAACACGGGAGAGAGGGGGGGGGGGGGTCTTAACATCAGAAGTGCAGCTTTATGATAAGTTCTCTCACAATGAGTTCTTGAATGATTTCCCGTTCAAGGGTACGACACATATGACAGAAGAGTTGCACAGAGTGCTCCAGTGAAGCCCACAGCAGCGCTCTTCAGCTCCACCTGACATTGATGATGATGTTTGTTAGTGATTAATTTGTTGGAAAAATAATTAGAAGAATATATTCAATATATATTATATTATAAGAAAGTGTTAATTATTTTTACTAGGTTTCAAAGACCTAGACCTTCCTTCCTTGGGGATTCCATCGCTAGAAGAGTTCACTTCGGCTTACTGTGAGGAAAGAGGCATACCACCTACCAGCAATCTCACAGTCTACATGGCGTTCAGCTACTTCAGGATAGCTGCTATATTGCAGGGTGTCTACAAACGCTCTCTGCAAGGTAAGAAACTAATATACATTTACTGTGATAGTATCGTTATGTTGCTATTTGATTAAAGAGGAATTAATGTTTAAGACCAAGAATTTCCTCTTATATTCTGCTTCTTCATAATAGCAGCCATGCATGTTGCAGGGGTCTTTGAATGCTCCTTAGGAGTTGAAACATTTACAAATTTGCTATTTGTATTGAACATTTTATCAAAATAAGTCCACTCTAGCCGTTTATAGGAGGGAGTATACAAATATTGCAATGTTTGTCTTTTTACTGCGGTAGTACTACAATTTATATTCTTATCTGTATCATTGTTATTACAATTGTTTAATAATACTACACTGTAGCTGTAGTAATTATTTAGATTTTAATTGTTAGTATCATAACTTGTTTGCTATATATACAGGTCAAGCCTCTTCACACAAAGCAAAAAATGTTGGTGCGCTAGCTGAGAATTTTGCCGACATTGGCTGGTCGCTTGCCCGCCAGACCCCGCCATCAAAGTTATCAGGGAACACGGGAGTGCCATCTTCTAGAAGTTACTCAACTCTCGCCCGTCATGCACCCCTTACTACCCCCCCAGCAAGGACATACTCTCAGGCTTCTACGCAACAGCAAGGTGAGAGAAATCTTCCTTTTGGAAGTTGATCCAATCTTTTGAGTAAATCTACGACATGGAAGTTAAAGGGGTAGTTCAGTTTTTGTATAGAGGGCGCTTCAAGAAATAATTTTATGTGAGGTAATGAAAAACTGAGTGTAAAATATGGAAGAGCACAAAATTTTAATGACAGAATCAACTTTGTTTGATCAAACTTGGTTCAGAGATGGCTATAATATCCGTTAATATAACCATTTGTAATTATTGTGGGGCCCACAATAATTTGATAATTTTGAACCAGCCGATGAAAAAAAAAAAAAAAAATGCTTACACTAAAAATTTCCAAAAGAGGTTTTTAAATAGTTGTTGATGATCTCTCTATTTAATCATTAGTTTAACAAAACATCTCATGCACAATTTTGTATAAAAAATTGTTGAAACCAATGCATTTTTAGCATCTTGTGTTTTAACAGCTCTTTTTTAATAACCGGCTTTTTACTTGTTTTAGTTGTTTGTTTATATACATTTCGAGCATGGTGTTACAAACTATACAAACTATTAGTTTGTATAGTTTGCAATGTTATGGTGCAGGTTTTGGTTACTAAAATTCAGTTTGACCAAAACTGTACTATCCCTTTAATACCTAGTATTAATAGGAGTTCGACATTGAAGAAGTTAGTACTCCAACTATGCCCATATAAATGCACCCTTGAATGGCACTCCAGTCAGGAAATATTCAGTCAGTGCAGTCAAAAGGTTAGTATGCAAGTGCAGGATCTCTTTTTCATATTAATAGAGGGTGATTTTGTCTGAATAGTAGAACTTTGCTAGCTTATTGGTTAGAGTCCAGATCCGAAGTGAATGAGAATACACACACCGCGTATTTGTAGGGCTGTAGACAAACTACTATGTGGTGAAATTATTGGTGAATGTTGTATGAGGTTGCATCTAAATGCACCAATAACATAATGAACTAAATGCATGTACTTTCCACTTCAAATATTAAACAGGACTAATTCCATAATTGATAAATGTCTAAGGAACTAATGTATTTCCTTCTAACCCCTTTTAGGTCTTCTAGCATGCACAACCGCCGCCCTGTCCGAGAGGGTTCAAGACCTGCACAGACGGCTGGTGCAGTTTGTGGAAGAGCACATCTACCCAAACGAGAAGGAGATGGAGCTGTTTTACCTCAACACCAACACATGGGAGGGACACCCATTGATGGAAGAGCTTAAGGTATGAATATTGAACAGGCAGTAATGGAATGTAATGGAATGAAATCAAATGTAATGGGGATGTTTTACCTCAACATAAACACATGGGAGGGGCACCCATTGATGGAAGAGCTTAAGGTATGAACATTGAACAGGCAGTAATGTAATGTAATCAAATGTAATGGGGATGTTTTACCTCAACATAAACACATGGGAGGGACACCCATTGATGGAAGAGCTTAAGGTATGAACAGGCAGTAATGTAATGTAATGGAATGTAATTGGAATGTTTTACCTCAACATAAACACATGGGAGGGACACCCATTGATGGAAGAGCTACTGGTATGAACATACAGTAATGGAATGTATTTGGAATGGAGATGTAATACCTCAACACCAATACCGTTGTTAAGTGTGCCATGTGGCTGCCAGAATGCATTGCTTCCAAGGGAGGAGAAAGTGTATGTCAAGTGCGGATTGATTGCAAATGTGTGTCTGATGACCGGGTAATAATGTAAAGAGCTGAAAGATGATTCATATTTGGCGCTTTACAAATCAAAACATTATATGCTATCATTGTTGTTGCCATGTTGTATTTCATTTATTTCATTTTGTATGTTTTCTCATTGGACAGACGAAGGCCAAGGCAGAGGGTCTGTGGAATCTGTTTCTTCCCATCGAATCGGACCCTGACATGCAGTACGGCGCTGGTCTGACCAACCTGGAGTATGCTCACCTGTGCGAGATCATGGGAACAAGTATGTTTGCTCCTGAGGTAACTTCCTTGTCCTATACTCTCATTAAAGGGATCTAGTAACTTTGCTGACATGTGCAAAGAGTGATGAATGGTTGACAAAATGTGCACTGTTGTGATCTGATATGTTCACGAAGTAATGTGTGAACATTTCATGTTAAATTGATATTATTTGGCCAAGTTATGAGCGAAAATACAAAGTGATATCAAAATATGCGATATTTCATTGCACTAACTTTGTCCACCTTTATAACTTTCCAGTGGATAATTACAAATCTGAACACTTCAATCGTAAATATCTTTCTAACAAAAGCAAAATGTGAAAAACTTAAATCTGTTCCATGCTGCTTTTGGTAATACAAATACAACAAGGTATGGGAGAACCACTAGAGTTCTAAGTAAGATTTGTGGATTCGGACAATGTTGCATTGATCTCGGTAGAAAGAACAGTGGCTTCAGCCTTCCCCGACTGGTGACAAACTGACAACAAATATCAGAACATATCTTTATCTTTGAAATCCTGATGTCAGATCTTCAACTGCAGTGCTGTGGAAGTATTGGAGGGGTATGGCAAAGATCAATTAAAAAGAACATTACTTTGAGTCTATTCTGACTGACAGCAAATATCAACAGTTATTATTAAGCCACTGTTTTGATGGAATAAATCACGAAATGTGCGTGCGTCCTTAAAATCTCGCCACGAATCTGCTGTGTTGTCGGCACAGCACATATGATGTGTATAATAGAAGCAGCAAATTTGAGATCGATAGCATTATTGTTGATGGATACTTCCATAAACAAAATTCAGGAAATTCTAGAGGAAAATTATAAATTTGTTTGTATGTATAATAATAATAATAATATCTTTATCTTTGATATCCTGATGTCAGATCTTCAACTGCAGTGCCCCAGACACGGGCAACATGGAGGTGTTGGTGAGGTACGGCACAGAGCAGCAGAAGCAGCAGTGGCTCAAACCTCTCCTGGCGGGAGACATTCGCTCCTGCTTTGGAATGACTGAACCAGGGGTAATAATGAAATGGATGTTCCAATAATAATGTTGTATTTATAATTCGCATATCACATACTTATGTGGCTATGCGCTGTTAGAAATTGAAAATAAAAGAAAGGTTCAGGATACTATATTGCATAGTAATTTTAGAAAACAGTACAGAATATATGTACATCTGAAAGGTGCCGTCCCCAAAGTGTGGACATAACTAAAAGGGAAGCGAAAGCAGCAGGTTTTGTGACTAATCTAGCCTTACCGGGACAGTTGCTTGATCTTAATAACAATAATAACGCTTTTTAAAACACTTGTACAATGATTGTGCACATCTGTTCCGATAACTCTCCAGAGTTCAATCTTCTTATTTTTATGTTCGTTGTAAGCTCACATTTCTAAACCTGTTTTAATTACAAAATTAAATAAAACTACTTAAATTCCCATACATGAGATTCTCCCTTGGAACAGACTAGATCCAGCGTAGTGCCAAGGGAGCATGCACAATAGAACCAATCAATATCTGACCTGACGTGGCATTGTATTTTCTCCTATACTGTATAAAATTTACTGTGTCAAGCACAATTCTCAATTGAGGCGATAAAAAGGTTGTCAAAATCTAGAACAGTAAATGAGAAAAGGGTTAAATTCTGAAGATTTAATGCACATTTCATGAAATGTATCATAGAACCTCGATTGTCCTGGCAATAAATGTATGTAGTAGGGAAAACCAGGACTGGGGAAAACAGTTTGTAGCTTATGCCTGACTGTTCTCCCATCTGCAGGTCGCATCATCCGATGCCACCAACATCGGTGCCAGCATCCAGCAGGAAGGCGACCAGCTGGTCCTCAACGGGCGCAAGTGGTGGACCTCTGGGGCCATGAACCCCCGTTGCAAGGTCTGCATCTTCATGGGCAAGTCTGACACCTCGGCAGCACGCCACCAGCAGCAGTCCATGGTGCTGGTCCCCATGGACGCACCGGGTGTCACGATAGAGCGCCCCCTAGCGGTGTTTGGCTTCTACGATCGGCCAGAGGGCCACGGGGAGGTGGTGTTTGACAACGTGAAGGTGTCCGCAGAAAACATGCTTCTCGGGCCGGGACGCGGATTCGAGATCGCTCAGGTTGGTTAGCACGCAGTACATGGATTTTTTATAATTATGAAGAAGAAAAAAATGTTCTTTGTTCATGTACAATGTAGTCAACAGAGGTATGAAACATGTTTTAGTAGCAAATTATTACCATCAAATATTGATTTATCATCCTCCCTCTTCTTTTAGTTCACAATTATATAAAAACATTGTTTTGAATTGCATTGGTAATTAGTGGATGGATATAAATATATCATATCACACTTCGCTAATGTTTGTGCAATAGATAATGTTAAACTCATCTGATTGTTGTTTGTTTTCTACTGATTACAGGGACGCCTTGGGCCTGGTCGTATCCACCATTGTATGAGGCTCGTAGGGATGGCTGAGAGATCATTGCAACTCATGACTCACAGAGTAAGGAACAACTTTATTTATTTTAACCCTCTCCTTACGGGAACCGGATGGGCTATGTACAAAGTCTATCAGATTTTAGAATCGCGAATGGGACAGGTTATTTATTTGTCACATTTGTATCACGAAGTACAGCAGTAGCGTACAAAATGTTGTGAGCTCTATATTTCACCACTCATCGTGACGCAACCAATTTTGTCAAAGGAAAACTGACCAGAAATATATAATATAAATGAAAAAGAGCAAAGAAAATATGGTTTCTCCGGGATTCAAACCAGAGACCTCTGGATCGCTAGACCTGTGCTCTACCGACTGAGCAATAGAAAGCCCAAGTGTTAAAGCCCTGTTTACAACTTTTTGCAGACTTTCTTTACAGTAGTCTCAAGAGTGAATGAATGATACATTTCATGGCTCATTTAACCTTTTGTTAGTCAAGGATTACAGTAGTTATGACATGGAATATAATATGTGACCGGCTGTGGCAAAACCCTGCACTTGTCGGTAATTCATGTTTTGAAGAAATTGGCAATTTAAGTTCACATAATGTGTGTAAAAGACTTATGATTGTAAAATTGAAACAATCATATCTTCGCCAATTATTGACCAATTTGTTAGAACAAAGCATCAAATGAAAGCATGTGATTAGGCCTTTCTAATGGTATGGAAATCTACATTTTGATTTTTACCGACAATTGCAGGGTTTTGCTATAGCCGGTCACATATATTGATATTGCACTTGTTTATAATTGCTTATTGAAATCATTTTAGTTTCCTAGTTTGACCATAGATTGCGAGACAAACGAATATCACTAGCGAGCGATATTATTTCCGATACTATATCCGCAATGGATTATATATTTACTATTATTGATTGAACATACGGGCGCCCTGCCCTGAAATTGATACGTAGATATGAGCGTTGTAGCGAGAAGGTGGCTAGGTTCTACCGTGGGCTTGGCATCAGCCGTTGGGGGCCGGTTGGTCGGGGTAGTGTCGTGGCGACGTATCGTACGCTGGTTCGGTAGGCGGGCCGATCCAGTGTCCCGTTGATTGGTTGATTGCCCGTGTGCACCGGCCAATCGGCGCGGTCCGTTGTTGACCTATCAGGAACGCAATTGCTTATGCGAGATTGTGAGTTGGGAGCCACGGTAGAGCATAAAAAACGATTGTCTACATTAGATTTTATCATTTGACAAGGTATTGCAGCGGCATACGAAACGTCATGATCTTTTAGATTCCTAGTTTGACCATACATTGCGAGACAAACGAATATCACTAGCGATATTATTTCCGATACTATATCCGCAATGGATTATATATTTACTATTATTGATTGAACATACGGGCGCCCTGCCCTGAAATTGATACGTAGATATGAGCGTTGTAGCGAGAAGGTGGCTAGGTTCTACCGTGGGCTTGGCATCAGCCGTTGGGGGCCGGTTGGTCGGGGTAGTGTCGTGGCGACGTATCGTACGCTGGTTCGGTAGGCGGGCCGATCCAGTGTCCCGTTGATTGGTTGATTGCCCGTGTGCACCGGCCAATCGGCGCGGTCCGTTGTTGACCTATCAGGAACGCAATCGCTTATGCAAGATTGTGAGTTGGGAGCCACGGTAGAGCATAAAAACCGATTGTCTACATTCGATTTTATCATTTGACAAAGTATTGCAGCGGCATATGAAACGTCATGATCTTTTAGATTCCTAGTTTGACCATACATTGCGAGACAAACGAATATCACTAGCGATATTATTTCCGATATTTTATTTGTATTGGCACTTTTTGTTTTATTTTCAGTCTTTAGCTTTCTCTTACTTTTTTTTTTTTTTTCGTTATGCGCCTCGGAATAGGGTTACCTAGATAGATTGTGCTTTATATATGATGGATATTATTATTTAATGTTATTATGAATATGCCATTAATTCACTTGACTTCTGTGGCTTGTTAATGTTGATATGCTTGAACAGTACAACCCACAAATGTGAATATCGTTTAATTTTCCTTTGTGCCATAGATGCAGAATCAAGTTGCCTGTAGAAAATAACTTTTTGCACATGTCACAAAATCTCTTTAAATGTTGATATGCTTGAAAAGTACCACCCACAAATGTGAATATTGTTTAATTTTCCTTTGTGGCATAGGTGCAGAATCGAGTTGCCTTTGGGAAAAGCCTAGCTGAGCAGGGAGTGATACAACAGGATATTGCCAACTCAAGGATTGAGATTGAACAGGCACGTCTACTGACTCTCAAAGCAGCACATATGATGGATACTGTAGGGAACAAGGTAAGAGTATATAGTGTTGTTTTTATTATTCGAACTTGGAAAGATAGATTTCTGTACTTCAGCATTCAAGTATGACTGTCAAATGTCTTGGATGACTCGACTGTGAATGGTAAAGCCTTGCTAAAGGGTACAGATGTCTGGTAAAGTGACTTGAACCTGCTACTTTATGGAAGAAGCTTATTATTGTCGCTAATAAATCACTGAAGAAGCCCTATGGATGAAAACTATGCTTTCAAACTGGGTTTTATTTAACTTTTTATCCTCTTTTTTGTTATATGTAATTGTATAAACATAAATTAAATAAATGTTTACTTTCTTTCCCTACCTGCTTGTCCTGTAGGTGGCAGCTCCAGAGATTGCTATGATCAAGGTTGTAGCTCCTAACATGGCCCAGCGGGTCCTAGACCGGGTGATGCAGGCCCACGGTGGGGCCAGTATGTGCCAAGACTTCCCCTTTGCGCATTTCTACGCAGCCGCACGCACCCTACGACTGGCCGATGGGCCGGATGAGGTCCACCGACAGTCCATCGCCAGGATGGAACTGAAGAAGGCGAGAAGGACATAAGAAGAGGTGAAGATGTGATCTGGTCTAGTGGGCAGAGCTCTGCTCTCCGCGCTCATCAGCCTGGGTTCGAACCTTACCTGCATCTATGGTGACGTAAATAATCAGATTTGAGTGAACGCGTCTGTAAATAACCAACCAACGATAACCAATTGATGAACCTAGCACAGCCAACATAAAGTCTGTTATTATTATGAAAGTAATTTAATAACTGAAGATTGCAAGATGGACATAACAAATTGATAATGTCTTGTATTACTATGAAAGTAATTGAATAACAACTTCTTGCTTACAGGAATATGCCATACATGTATCTAGTAATCACCTGTATGTAGATGGTCTTACTTGGCTCTCTTGGAGGCAGTTTACATGCTAATCGAAACCACCTGTTCATTAAGAACCACCTTAGTTTGTAGTTTTTGTATTATACAAATTTGCCCATTTCCTACAGAATGTGAAGTCACGTGTATTTAGTCACTGAGCAATGGGAATAAGCAATACGTTCACTCTTATATTGCCAGAGATCAACTGAAGATTTTGAATCATGTTTGTTTAGATTTGTATAAAAAGGTTTAGGTATGTCACATTTAGAGACATATGGGTGACTGAAAAACATGAATCATGTTTTGATTAATATTTTGATTGCGATTATGTTGAGGTGGACATATATTCAGTATATTCAAGTGCAATCAGGATTTATATGATATGATGATGTTGATAACCATCAAGTATTACTCATAAAATTATGTCATAATGTACTTAAACAGAGCTCTCCAATTAGACGGTGGCCCTAGAGGAATAATGTTTTTGTGTGCCCCTCTGTCCATGCATATGTGTGTGTGTGTGTGTGTGTACACAATAGCCCGTTTACAGATTACATCAAATTTGACACCTGAATGTATTTGGGGGTAGGGCCTAATGAACCCCCGCTGGACTTATCAAATGTTTAAACAAAAAATAATAACTTTTAAATGCAATATCTCAAGATCCCAATGACAGGTCAATATCAAACTTGTTTATTTCTGTGGAAAACTTAGGGTTAGGGTTATTTAATGTGTTAACCCATTCCCTTGAGATTCTGAAATATCCATATACTTTGACACAACCCACTCAGTTCCTGTAGTAAAAGGGTTAAGCCATGTCATACATGATGACTTTTATCAGGAATGATGTGATGAATCTGTTAGTCCAGTCTCATGCCATTATTTGCCTAATTTCTTGTTTCATTGAAATATTATTTCAGTAGTGTGTATTTGTAACAGATATATTTTAGAAAAATTGACAGGACCTTGTGAAGGGAGAATATGACATGGAATGTTGATAATTTGTATATGAATTGTAAATCATGCCAAAGTTTATATATCATCATTAAAATGTTAAAATGTGTGTTCCTCTAAAATTCTTATGTTGGTTGTTTATATGTGTATCATGACAAAATGATGTAAGTTTAGAAGATAAAAAAATAATAATTTACAAATAAACCCAAACAACAGAATACTTCAGATTATTTGTGTAGGTAATTATCTGATAAAATGCATAACATTATTGTTGACAGTATTTTTTCTTAAACTCTAAATGGTGCCTCATCATGACCTAAAAACATTCCAATTATAATGTGGTAAAGGAAAACAAAAGTCCCAGCATGGACACTGTAGCATTTGTATGAATATTGTACGATTTTGCGACTTAATTTTGGGCCTCTGAAATCGTATGATAATCGCAAGATTTGTAAGAGTATATGAGTATCTTGCGATTTCCGTACGCATCCTGTAAGAGCGCCACAGGGTCGCTGTGCGCCCGCTGTGCGGCATCCGCCTTGACGCTTAAATGTTCTACACAGGTGCCTTGCGATTAACTTTAGCTTTTACTCCCAAAGTCATCGCACATACCTTGGGGAATATGTGACTCAAAGATTCTGCAGATATCGTACAATATCCCAACTTCGCGAAATCATAGAAAATCTGCCATAGGTAGAACCACCTTGTGCATCGGGTGTTCAAAGAGTTTATACATAACCATAATAATTCCAAAGAAATGTCATGATTTATATCCATACATGTACAGGGAAACCCCGTTATAACGAGGTAGTCGGGACTATCAAATTTACCTCGTTATAAGTGGTACCTCGTTATAAACAGCCGAATTAATAACAAACATCTAAATGAACGTATGAATCAGGACCAAAGGATTCTCCTCGTTATAAACGGTACCTCGTTATAAGCGAGCTCGTTATAAGCGAGCTCGTTATAACGGGGTTTCCCTGTATTTGTAATGTTTAATAAACAATGTGTTGTTATTAATATGTTCTATGAATTTATTTAAGAGGTTGTTGGGAATTGAATCAAACTGTCATGCCGGACAGTTTAATAACTTGATTAATATGATTTCAGAAAATTATAACATGTACTACAGTAAGTTGTTTTTATACAATTGAATTCTAAATGGGATGAATATTAGGCCCAATGTTGACTTACAAATACGATTTTGTATCAAACTAAAGTATTAATTTATTCTGATAATATTGTACCGTATTACCATCTAATCATTATATTGTGTATTATTATTATACCTTATGTTTTTCACCTAACTACTACAATGTTCATCCTCTCTCTATCTCTCTCATTTCATTTTATACACTGTCAGTCAAAAGAAACTACATGCTCACTGAAATCGACCAAAATGGCCCATTTGGTACGGTTATGCCGTGACTTTCTCATACCATAACTCATGTTACTGCATTTGTTCTCCTTATAATTTGTTACCGCATCAGCCCTTTCTTTAAAAAAGGAAAATGTACCTTTGCTAAAAAATTGTTGATGATATGAATTTCATTGATTGTGTGCAGTGTAACCTGACTGTTGAGTTCAGTATCTTTTGACTGACAGTATTATTGTATGTACATTTTATAACAAATTATACTGAAATCATCAAACTGAAAATAAATGGAATGAAAATGGAAATGAAGAATGTATTCACTGTGTGATTTGTAGTGGTCTCACAATTACTAATAAGCACAACTTTATGACAATATCATTGGGTGATAGTAAAAAGTGCTTTAAGTTGATTTTTTTTGCTAAATTTAGTTCTGCAATTATCATCTTGTAGGTTGGAGCCTCGTACAGTTTGGAGATATAATTATTTCAATTTTTTAAAATATATTTATCTAAAATAAAAAGAGAGCTAAATTTGGTTTCTTGGTTTCTACAAGGGTCCAAAACTTTGAACATGGTTACTTATCCCCAAAGTGCAAAAAGTAACTTGGTGCCCTTTTCTTTCCTTGTATATGTTAATTAAGATTTTACCACTTCATGTGACCTGGCAAACTAAACAAATCACCTTATCATCACATTCAAATATCCTTTTTGATCAATTTTCAAGCGAGTTTCTATTAAAACTAATTATTATATCAGAAAAAAACATGTTTCTACTTTCCACCAGTTTAAACGCCTTCCACCAGTTTAAACGCCTTCCCTGCCTTGCTTTACCCGGCCCCTTAAAGTCTTCGCGATTTCGGGGGCGTGGCCAAATTACATCGTTACAGGCAGGAGTTGCATTCATCTGTAATATTACAAATCCAAACTTTCGCCTGCAATGACGTCACATGCCTTTTGTGTAAGGCAGACAAGCGTTCCGTCAATTTTGTGGGCGTTCTCAATGGTGATTTTGCCGGGAGATGGATTTTCTTGTTGATGCATTTTTTCGAAGAAAAATCCCGTTTGGATTCTCCAAGAAAAGTTTAAACAATCGGTCTATATGGCCAGAATTTGCGCCTTTTTTGATGTCGGGACTACTTTAAGGAGTAACATTAAAAGCTAGTGAAAGCATTAAAAAATAGTTTTCATTAACCCTAAACATGAAAATCATAAGTTTAAATTTATGTAAATCATAATGCATAGGTTAATAGGGAGCGAAACCTCTTGAATAAGCCCCATGCTCTACCAAGAGAAATATAAAATGAGGTATCACAGTCCGATGTTGGTTGTCTCTATATTATTCATCCGAGGTATGTGTTTTTTTATCTTTTAACAAAATTTGATACTATTGTGAAGAGAAACATTGGTTATCGGAATTCTCACTTATATGGGGACATACATTTGACATATAACGTACTAGGCAATTTGTTAAGAAGGTAGATCTCATTGGAGTGTTTGCCTGCGTTCTTCGCACAAGCCCCGGCCCCTACCCCACATCTCCATGCAGATATTGTGTTGCCTGGCCTAAATGATGCCGTAATAGGAGGTGTTGTTTTGTTTTTGTGTGTGTTTTTTATACTGCAGTGTTATAAATGTCCGTGTCATAGTTAGTGGTATATCATCTGTTATTTCAATAATTATTTAGAGTGTGGTATCGGCTGGTGGTTTCATCACTGATATTTGCTGGCAATTGATGACACAATAGTTGAAATTACTGGAAGGCCGGTCGGGCGAGGGACTGTGGCCGAGATCCTCTCATGCTCTCTCGGTGCATGGGTCGATCGAGATGGTCGGCGATGATCGCGACTGGGAGGAACATGCCCGGGGGGGGGGGGGGGCACTCGAATTATTTTTTGACGGGGGTGTGCCGCACGGAACTCTTAAATGGGGGTCTTAAGAGCTGACTACAAGCAAAATATATAGGGTCTTTGGAGCTACAAAAAACCTGAAACGGGAGTTAAGGGGTCTAAGGAGCAGACTGAAACTACCAAATACATAGACTTGGAGCTACCAAAGACCTACGGAAACCCTCAAAAAGGCTCAAATTGTAGTCCAAGGAGCTGACTAGAAGAAGAATAATGGACTTGGCGCTACTCAACTACCTAGCCAAGTCATTCCGGAGGTCTATGGAGCGGCAATTTTTGAAAATCGGGTATATTTAGAGCCGCAATCTGGTGTGAAAGCACGGTTCTTTTAAGCGGCACATATCCGTCTTACATTATACATGAGTGCCCACCCCCCGGGGGGAACATGAGAAGGAATGAGGGATGGGAGGGCATCTCGATTTCGATATCCAGCTGGCGACGGGAAGACAAGGGAACACAATGTCTAATATTGTTAAAAATATCTGCAACACAAGTTAGTTACCATCACCATCATTATCTTCCTCATCATCATTAGCACGATCACCATCACTATCATCATCACCATCATCGCCATAAGAATTCATCATTATCATCATCCTCATCATCATCATCATCATCATCATCGCCATAAGAATTCATCATTATCATCATCATCATCATCATCATCATCATCATCATCATCATCATCATCATCATCATCATCATCATCATGCACTATCACCATCTTCATATTCATCTCCATCTTCATCATCACAATCACAATCGCAATCACAATCACAATCACAATCACAATCACAATCACAATCACAATCACAATCACAATCACAATCACAATCACAATCACAATCACAGTCACAGTAATGTTGTCCACGGTGTCCTACAGCAAATGCTTATTAAATACTGGTAACTTTGCAGTGAGGCACTCGACTGCTCGACTGTACATTATAACTCAGAAAGTGCCAATATTGTGTTTGGTCCCGATTTTCAGTACAAGTGTTAACCCGGTCAAGGATAGTGTTGCGTCATAATATGGGAATTTCCTGATGTAGTCAAATTTCATGCAAATATCATTTGACAGAGGGTTCTTACGTGTCCACTCAAGCTTGTCAGAGATAGCAACAGCTTACGCATACTATGCAAATAACATAACAATACATTTTAAAGAAAAAAACACAACTACAATAACAAGCAATGTGTTCACAAATACCTGGTAACCAGGGAACGTACCACATTCAAATAGTAAACAAAGGTTGTTACGTTTACACAATGCAAAAGCTTGTGGTACCCTTTATTCCTATCACAGTGAAGCTTGCCTCACATGGTAACAACTGATGCCTAGTGTATAGCAACCATTTGATATCAGAAAACCACAACAGCGAGCACAATGTGAACGAATAGTTGGTTACCATGCAGGTGTGTACGGTTACTAGGTGAGCAGGTTTTGAGGTGCGACCAATTTGAACACATAACTGGTCTGATCTCCGTAACGTAGCCAGACTTAACCTAGTCCTAGATGAGGGGGCGGGGCAAAGAATCGGGGAGAGATAAATCATCCATTCATTCCCACGAATGCACAATATGTGCCAGAACATTTTAAGACTCCGAATTTACATTTAATTCCGGAGATGGGGCATTTGTCCCTCGGCCCCTTTATCTAAACCGTTAGTTGATTCTGCATTGTATTCACTCATGTGTTGCAAATTCATTATCTAGAAGGCATCATGTTATAAACTCCTTGAGTGTCAATATTGCATCCTTGCAGCACACAATGCATGCAAATGCCTTATATCTGTAGAAGTAATGGCATTCAAAGAGTTAAAAGATGCTGTTTAATTTATTCGACAGCGTCAACAGGCTAGGGAGTGGCTCTTGTACATCCAGCTAGTGCACATCGTAGTAGCATTCGGATATCGACTGGTGGAACTAAATTGACGCACTTACAATTAGTCTATTAACGATTCGTATTGGATATACGAATCGTTATTGTTTGACAGACTGAAATAATTATCGATCCTATGTTCTTTATTTGCGATTCTTCGTATAGTTTTGGACATTAATTTAATAACACTTTCGCAGGAGATCTTAGCAGAATACTGAGGCGTTCCGGAACCTTGGGCCAACACTTACAATGGCGAAAAGAGCTATTGCGATCCTGACTCTTTTGTAAGTAAACTCTCGATGTACTATATTCACTATGTTCTTTTAGATATTCACGTAATAATTTTACATTGGCTTTTATATTTGACATTGATCGTCATTAGACATAAACTTGTATAAAATAGAATTATATTCGTAGTGTTTTGTCAGATCTCTTTGGAAGTGTGTCTGTTTCGTGCACCGCCACTATTTTTTAATTTGAGTCATTATAGCCAAAGAAGACGTACGGTAGAGACATTAACATTCATTTTTGGACTTTTTTTTAAACATGTCATACCTTACGTGACATGTTTTTAAAAAGTCCAAAAATTAATGTAAATGTCTCTACCTTTCGTCTTCTTTGGCTAGAGTCATTACATCATTAAAAGGGATATTTGAGTTTTGGTATAGAGGGCGCTTCAAGAAATAATTTTGTATGAGTTAGCGCCAAATTTGAAAGAGCATACAATTTCAATGACGGGAGTAAACTTTATTTGATAAAAATCGGTTCAGAAACAGCTGAAATCAATGACAATAAATATATCCGATCAGAATAAATGTGGGATCCCAGATTTATTCAATGAATTCAAACAAAAATGCTTACACTTTTTTAAAAATATTTACAAAAGAGGATTTTGAATAGTTGATGATCTCTCTATCTAATCATTATTTTAACAAAACATCACATGAACAATTTTTAAATTAAAAAATGGTTGAAACAAATGAATATTTAGAGAGCGCCGTCTTGTGTTTTAATGGCTCTTTTTTATAATAACGAGTTGTTTACTTAAGTCATTCGTAATTTTGTATACCTTTCGGTGAATTGGGTGAAATAAAATTATAGCATTTATCATTCTTTCACTTTTGCGTTTCAACAACAAACATATGGATGCGTAAGAAAAACAAAAATTCATTGGCGTAGCGTAGCGGTACCGTTGAATAACATCATAATAGTGGTCTAAAAAACATTGAATATTTCCATTTATAGTGATATCCCAGAGGAAAATGAAATTATGCAATTATCGGTAACAGTAAGCAAAATGCCAGCGTTTGGTTTCCCTTTAATTATTCCCTTGAATAATTTGTTATGTCAACAGGTTGCACATACTCTTGATGGTGGAGAAGAGTTTCCCATTTGTCCACCTTCGCTCTCCCGTCGACGTCGACGCTGCTTACGACGTCGCAACCCTGGACGACATCACGAGGAGGCTGGAACACACCACTAAATGGGAGGAGGCACGGGAGAACGTGTACCTCCAGGGTGAGTTTCAGGCATTCTCTACCAAATCGTGCCCATGAAACGGCATAGAGAATCGGTTATTTTGGTCATGCATGCCAAGTCGTGGGCACGCTTTGGTAGAGAATGCCGCGTTTCAAGTTGATCAGTGGCGTATCAAGGGGCAACTCCCCCCTCCCCCCCCCCCCCCCCCACACACACACACGCACCCCGCCAAATGGGAGGAGGCACGAGGGAACGTGAGTTTCAAGTTTATCCGTGGCGAAGCATTGACTGTGTCACTTCGTATTCAAATGACTAAACACATGGACATTCTGTACCAAAGCGTGCCCACGACTTGGCATGTACGACTCAAAGAACCGATGCTCTATACAAATTGCAAAGAGCATTAGAGCATCAGTTCTTTTCGTAATGCATGCCAAGTCGTGGGCACGCTTTGGTAAAGAATGCCACCCCCTATTTAAACACAAAAAGGGGAACAAATTGTCATACAATTAAGAATATCACTTATTCTTGCACTTCGAGTACTCAAATATATCTTGGTGGTGTTTTTTCTGCTATGTTAAAACATAACTTCGGGTGCGGTTCGTTATTCCGAAGGTTCGTTATTCCAAACACACAAATTTCCTATACCTGAGTGTTCGTTAATCCGAAAATGAAATAGGGTTCGTTAATCCGAACATTTGTTGCATTATTCCGAAGGTTCGTTATTCCGAAGGTTCGTTATTCCGAAGGTTCGTTATTCCGAAGGTTCGCTATTTCTAAAATGAAATCGGGTTCGTTATTCCGAAGGTTCGTTATTCCGAAGGTCCGTTATTCCGAGGGTTCGTTATTCCGAAGGTTCGCTATTCCTAAAATGAAATCGGGTTCGTTAATCCGAAAATGAATTTGGGTTTGTTATAATGCTATAATTTCATATAAAGAGATAAAATAAACTTAAATGTTTGATTGGTCTGGCCAAGGGAGGGAAAGGGGGAGGGGTATGCTTAATGCAGGCTGTAAATTAAATAAACAAAACACAAACTATAGTATCATAACAAGCCCGATTAAATTTTCGGAATAACGAACCCGATTTTATTTTCGGATCAACGAACCCGATTTTATTTTCGGATCAACGAACCTTCGGAATAACGAACCTTCGGAATAACGAACCCGATTTTATTTTCGGATCAACGAACCTTCGGAATAACGAACCTTCGGAATAACGAACCTTCGGAATAACGAACCTTCGGAATAAAGAACCTTCGGAATAACGAACCTTCGGAATAACGAACCTTCGGAATAACGAACCTTCGGAATAACGAACCTTCGGAATAACTGAACCTTCGGAATAACGAACCTTCGGAATAACGGACTGTAACCACTTATTCGAGTTGTTCATTTTTACATGGTGCAATTGTTTTTAATACCCAGTAGCCTACATTTGGTTTGAAGTTGCCCAGTAATCTGTAAAGTTTATTTTCTTTATTTAATATAATTCAAGGGTGTTTGTGAAGTTACCGTTCCTGCCAGTGGCGTAGCGTGGTCGGACTGATTGGGGGGGGGGGGGGGGGGGGCACGCAAAATTATTGGGGGGCACACCTTATGTATTTCTTTGTTTTTTCAAAAAATGGCCCCTTATGTTTTCTATTGTTTTTTCAAAATTATTGGGGGGGCACAGCCCAGCCCCCCCCCCCCCCCCCCCCGCCCCCCCCCCCCCCGTAGCTACGCCACTGGTTCCTGCTCAAAGTATTTTTGTACACAATAGTGTTTCATATTCAATTAGTTGCAAGTAATAATACAAACAAGTTACATTTTTAAAGCAGCCTATTTTGTTTTTATCTTCATTTTTTGCCAGGTATCCAGAAGAAACGCGCAGGGGAGTCCAAACGAACACCCGTGTACCTCCATCAGAAGTTCAGTAAGCTCAACCAGCGCAGCAAGCAGCTCGCGATGCTAGCTCGGATTAGTGAAAACGTCACCCACATCTTCGGCAAGAGGTATAAGACGAAGTATATTGTGAGCGATATGCTTTGGCGGGAGGGGGGGGGGGGGTGTCCAGGGGGCGTACTCTCCGGAAGCATTTGGATTTTTAGCTATTCACACCCCAAATCAAAACCACCGGCTTACAATAAAAAGTTTAGTAAGCAAGCAGCTCGCCATGCTAGCTCGGATTAGTGAAAACGTCACCCACATCGTCGGCAAGAGGTAAGACACAAAATATGTACGTTGTATAAGCAATAGGCTTTGGCGGGGGTCCAGGGGGCGGAACCCCCGGAAGCATTTGAATTTTATAGCTATGTTCAAATCCCCAAAATCAAAACCACCGGCTAACAATCCAAAAAGAAAAACCCGAGAGGGAGGGGGGGGGGGGGCCTAGAATAAGGATTCCCCCTCCCTCGCAACGACAGTGGATAGGCGGAACCCTTTCAAAACGCCTTATCATTTCATTTATTTTCACGGCAAACTTTCCTTGAAAAAAACAAAACAAGTGCGTTATAAGTTCACTTCATGGCATTAATTCAGATCACGGTTTACATGCATGAGCTAAAACTATTATAATATGATGTATGAATATTACTTGCATGAGAAATTGTATTAAAGATAAGTTAAAGTAGATTTCAGTCGATTTCGGGAAAAACAAACTAATTTATTAAATAACGCGCTATAAACATGATAAAGAAGTTTAATCATAATAAACCGACACTAACCAAATTTACCAAACAAATATCCATAAACGAAGGACTGAATTTTCAAATCTCTTATTTTTTCTTCAAAATTATAGACAGATACTTTCCATGGCACCTAATTCTATGTCGGACATGTGTCGGATGGCCGGCATGAACTACACTTTCAAGGACTGCCCTTTGTCGACGAGATTGCGGACGTTTGACGGTGCTTGCAACAACCTGGTGCATGTTAACCTTGGGAAAGCCATCGCACCCTTCCAGAGATTCCTTCCGCCGGACTATGCCGATGGTAAACAATCAAATATAAGTATCCCTTCCGCCTGACTATGCCGATGGTAAACAATCAAATATAAGTATCCATCCGCCTGACTATGCCGATGGTAAACAATCAAAATATACGGTATCCATTCCGCCCTTACTATGCCGATGGTAAACAATCAAATAATTATTCATAAGGTTTCAAACTTTCATTCAACTTTTGAAAAGGAAGAGCGGAGAGGTTGCTTAGGGGAAGGGGGAGACAAGGAGGCCAAAGTCGACTTTTCTATAAACCCCTGAATTGACAAATTAAAACAAAATACATTTGTTTACAATATCAATAGCACAATTCATATATTTTCATGTTGGTGAATTCATGATATTAACTATGAAGGAAGTTAACATTTCCCCCCAGGAATTCAAGTGCCAAAGACGCAGTTTTGACCGGGGATCCCCTCCCTAACTCTCGGGTTGTATCGGCCACATCATGCACTTCGAACAAGTGTTCGTACCTACTTACACCGTTATCCTTCCTAACTTTGCCATTTTCAATTTTACCCTGATGCACTTGCGTACTAGTTAGAAACTTATTTAAGAAATAAGCCATGATTTAATTTTTATTGGGAGGGGGGGGGGGCGGGGGGGGGGATGGGGGGGGGGGGGGAGGGGGGGGGGCAAGAGCCCCAAGGCCAACCCCCCCCCCCCCTCCAAATAAAATTAAATCATGGATTATTTCTAATTGGACTATACAGTGATTTAAAAAGGTATTTCTTGAGACATGATAAATCAGATTCTACTTCGTATCAAGTCAAATTTCCTTCCTAGCTATGCACCAGTTTGCAAAAATTTCACAGTCGCAAAATTTGCAAAATCTCCCTTTTAACATCCCTTCCCATCAAGACACTGTCCCCCTCTCGGTTGCCTTCGCTCCCTCAGGTATCGCGCTTGTCTATTCGTTTGGCGTATACCTTGTTCATGTTGTTTATAACATAACTAATTGTGGCATTTGGTGCAATGTTTAACTGTTATAATGTCTGTATATATATAATTTTGGGGGTGCATATTGTATAATAATATTTTCTTCAAGAAGCAAATATATAACTTGTTTGTTTCCAAGTCCGGTAGACTCATGACGCACTTAGTCACAAAATTATAATATGTGGCGTCCGAATTTCCTTCCTAGGTATGCAACAGATTGCACAGTTTTTAATACCTAACATGCAAAAGTTCCCTACCGGGGATACCCCCTCCCACACCACTCCCCCCTGCTCAGTTCGCTTCGTTACCTTCTGGACTTGGTTGCTTCGCTCACTCTGCAAAGTCCAGAATTCACCGCTTGCTCAGATGTTGGCAACCATGCCTTTACGCTATACGAACATTGTGGTGAAGCAGATTTTTGTTTGCCCCCCCCCCCCTCCCCCCCCCCCCCCATCCTCGTCCCAAACGTTTTTTGCTCATTACCGCTACTGCCCTGATATGACAAGATACCTAATATACAACAAGGTTATTGTTATGGTCAGTGGGACAAGTCTTTATAAAGTGCTTATACTGTTTCTAGACTACGTTTATATAATTTACGACAAAAAAATTACTGTTTTGTCCAGGGATTCAGAGAGCCAAGACGCAGTG